>JAWPHD010006714.1:52500-140259 GCA_037043455.1 Cyrtodaria siliqua | reverse complement strand
GACATAAACTGTTATGTGCTTCCTGCATCCGTATTTTTGAATAAGGGTAGAGAATGATGTTTTGAAGCATCAAATATAAAAAAAATTGCAATAAATAAACGTTTTTTTTGCTATTCGTCGGTTTTCAAGATTTCAACGAAAATTAACATGAAATTTGACTTTGAAAATGACTGAACATTTGAAAACTTCTAGTTCGAACCATCAGATGCAGGCTTTGATATGATTTCCTCCTCTATAAAAAATAAGTTTCATTACTTTCTTATATGACAAGAAAGAAAAAATATATAACTTCAGATTTAGGGACAGTACACACACATTTGTAAAAAAAATGATGAAATTGTTTTTATGACCAAATATATCTTGATTTGATATGTGATAATACAGCAAAAATAACTATTCATTTCTGTCGTACAAAATATGAATGAGTGAATGGTGTTTTACGGCACGTCGACACATAAATAGGTCATATTGTGCGCAAAAACCGACGAAAGATGAAGAAATTAAGTAGTAATTCAAAAATAATGTAAATATATAAAGATAAAACTATTGAAAAATAAGGGATGATATGTTAGTAATATAAACTGTATATGTAAATCAACAAATATCCATCAACGGGTATATAAACAAGTAAATATAGGACTCGCACTGTGATGCGCAAACAGCGCCAAATAAGCAAGAAAAGAAATTATGGCCCAAGAAAAAAGATTTTTTGCGAAAATGACTTGCGCAAAAAAAAATCTAAATCGTATTTTCCTTTTTTTTTTTTCAATGGCTCAAGTGTTATCGGCCTAGATAAAGACTGTTACAGCGCTTTTACTATTGGGGAAACTAACAGTGAGTGAAAAATCGATACACAGTCTAGCACGCGTCATACGCGTGACCGTGACCGGAATAAACAAGAGACGATTAGCAAGTTTTGACAGCTTAGTGGAGCAATTTAACAATCAGCTGGTAGATTGAATTACATTATACGTTTTTGATGGACTAATTACTTAAACAAACACTCGATTGATTGATTGATATCTGCGATCAATTTGTGCAAATACCGCTAAGTGTAACATGATCGGCGATCCCTAATTAAAGAACTTTACTCCAAACAATACCTGCCGAAGCTAATGCTTCATCTTTATCTTACCATAGTGTTTTGAATAATTAACAGGCTTCTATTGCTCCAAATGTTTTACAATTTAAATACCACGTTTAAAGTAGATATAAAAGTCGAACATTGTTACAGGTAATGTAACATTCAAGGACCTTTTTATTTTGTAGCATGTGCTTCAAATTGCTAAATGTTTAGAGATGTTCCAACATGCTTTCTACTATAGACTATAGAACTAGATATTGACTGTAACTACAAGTTGCATCTTGAACTTTAGTTTGATTTAGGTAGAAAGCATGTTTATAGTAACTCCAAACAATTGATTATTTCAAGTCGAAAACCATGTAAACTTAAACTTCACGAAACGAGTTTAAGCCATAAAGACAATATTTGGCTCCAATGTTTTAAATTTGGCTCCAGTGTTTTCAATTTGGCTCTATTTTTGTCATTTGGCGAAAGTAGTTGCGCAAAGAAAAAATAAACAGGTGCAAGCCCTGATATATAAGAACACAATTTATAATGATTTATTTGGTCTGATTTCTTTTAGAAAATCTAAAAGACTAAAATCTATAGTATCACATAACACTTTCGTGGTATTAACATTGTAGTACCTTTGGCGCATAGGATCAAAGTCTACACATTGCAACAAGATGTGTTTGACCGTTAACGATGCAAAGCAGGGTATACATTCTGGTAATTGCTCAGCTTGTAATACATACGAATGAGTATAACGTGTATGCCCTATCTTGCACTGGGCTAGGACAACTTCTTCTCGACGAATGGGTCTACTAGAAGAACGCCATTCTCCAAGTAACGGTTTAATTGAATGGAGTTTATTGTTAGCTGACAAATCCCAAGCGGCTTTTTGGCATGTAATAATATAAAAGCGTTTTTTACTAACGGCAGTTTAGACAATTATACTATGTGGACTTGCTATGAAGTTTGTGAAGCACTCATATTCCTATTAGATAATATTTTCGTCAGGTATGGAACCACCGTTTACAGAAAAATTGTTGGTATCCCTATGGTACCGAACTGTGCACAACTTGTCGCAGATTTGTTTTTATTTTGCTATGAAAGGGATTTCATGTTGTGTCTTTCACCAGATACCCAGGCAGATGTTATTGAAGCCTTTAATGACACTAATCGGTATCTGGATGACATATTGAACATTGAAAACCCTTTCTTTCCAACTATGGTTAATTATATTTATCCTAAAGAACTTCAACTTAACAAAGCTAATATATCTGATAATAACGCTTCTTTTCTTGATTTAGATCTCTCGATTGAAAATGGTAAAATAATTAGCAAAATCTAGGACAAGGGAGATGATTTTAATTTTGACATTGTTAATTATCCCCACTTGGATGGGGACTTCTTATGGGGTGTATGTGTTTCAACTTATTCGTTTTTCTAGAGCTTGTACTCGAGTTGAAGGCTTTAATATTCGTAATCTTTGTATAACTAAAAAAATACTTAATCAGGGTTACCGTTACCATAAACTTCGTAAAATCTTTGCAAAATGTTATTATCGTAACCCTGATCTTCTTTCCAAATATAAAAATAATTTAAGGACTCTTCTGAGACAAGGACTATCACAACCTGACTTCTATGGTGATGTGATTTATAAACTTTGTCAGATTCTTGGTCATGATCACTTTCATACTATCTTTGTTAAACTTGTTAAAAAGTTTATCAAAAGAGGTTATGACCCTATCATTTTGCAACGTACTGCATGCTTGGTGGTGGACCCTTTTACAGTTCGCCACTAAGTTTTCCTCTTTAATTGTACGATGACCGGACAGGCTGTAGACCCTATGATGACTCCTACCTAAAGCCCATTGGGACGGTGGCGTTTGATGTTTGTCTATGATCTTTCTTGTCGTGACCTTAATGGTTCATTCTCTTACTGCTCTGGCTTCTGCCAAGTCATTGAGTACCTTCATTGTGGCTTTCTAGGCTATTGTTTTTTTGTATTAATTTATATTTACACGAGCATATTTGTATTTTACTTATATTGCCTATTGATGCTGCCTTGTTGGTTAGAGATTAGATCATGGCGGGGATTTCTTTATCTACACTGTCCTGTTTTAAGTGTGAGGTTTGGTGCACCCTAGAACCGGTTTAAACCCCCAGTGGCCTGGTTATCATGTTTCATATTACCCAGTGCTTGAAGAGATGAAAGGGAATTAGAAAATATTACAAAATGTTCATCGTCAGATTCAATTGCCTTAATCCGCTGAAAAGATAGAGGCCTTGTCAGGCAGGCGGCTCTTTATGCTGTGTTTGTGAACAACAGATGCTGCAGCTACCCTATCTCCATTTTTAGTACCATCTGTGTATATATGTTGAAAGTTACTGCATTTCGATTTAATTTCATTAAATTTGCTTTGAAAGACAGTAGGGTCTGTACTGGATTTGTTACTATTACAAAGATCAAAAATAATTGTTGGTGTTTCCAAAGTCCACGGTGGAATTTGTGGTACTTTGTACTTGGTAGTCGAATTTAGGTCGATTTCAGTGTCTCTTAATTTTGGTTTAATACGAAGACCAAATGGTCGAATGGCCTTCGGTTTTCGATCAAAAAGAAGTTCATAACTAGGATTAAAAACATTATCGAAAGTTGGTTTTGAAGGGTTAGATTTTAATTGAATGGCATATTGAAGTTCTAATTTGTTACGTCTATGAGACATTGATGGTTCATTAGCTTCAACATATAGACTTTCGGCTGGTATGATTCATATTATATTGAGCCGTAGTCCAGCTTGGATCTGATAAGAGATTTATAAAGTTATCATTTTCGCCGAAAAATAGCATCTTAAATAAAAGTGTTACGTTATAAGATGAACACCTCTCGTATATGTTACGTGCACCATATCAAGGAAAATGGATTTTTTTTTATATAACTGATAAACAAAAATGTAGTTGAAAGTATATCACAGGTACCCACATGATCACATGTAATTGTGTTATATTTAAATCTACACAGTCACTTATTAAATGCTGCAAATTTGCATTACTTGTTCGGCTTATACCTACTTTTACTATACCACTTCATTACCTTAACTGCAAAGCAGCATAGAGAATTATACAATGGCGAATGAAATATACTGCAATATATTTTGATGCAGACTAGAAGATAACATATAGACCTTATACATTTTAGATGAACTTAGTTTGACTGGATTATACCACTGCGATGACGGAACTAGACTTAATCTTGGTCAATGGTGTGACTTCTCATACGACTGCGACGACAGATCTGATGAAATATATTGTGGTAAGTGAATAAAAACAGTTCGTTTCACGTGTACGTCATATATTTAAAGCTACACAGTCCAAACAAATATATGTTAAAATTAAAGAAATAGGGTGTGTCAAATATTAAAGAAAAACTCTTCATATACATATATTTTAAAGAAACAAATAATAGTTATAATTTGATAGGCTAATATTTCATGTGTCTCAGTGCTTGGATATATTCAGCGTTTTTTTTTCGCGCACTTTGGAAATATAACCGACTGTCGCTTCAGTCATTACGAAATTTAAACGAGATCTATTTACCTTAACCTGTATATGAAGTAACAGTTATACATAGGAATATGGTTAATCATAGTAAAATCGTTGAGATAAAACCTCCTGTAATCTCAATCAATAGTTTTCAAAATCACACAATTAAAAACAACACCGAACAAATAGCTCACATTGTATTGTAAACATGACAGACAGAAAAACAACGACACGAAAATATAAATTTAACTGGTACAACTTACTGTTAATTTTATAATCTCACTATACATTCAAGTGTTATATTTGATTAACAGATGTATGTTGTATCTCTAAACTGCAACATAAGCGCCACATAGGGAACTTTTATTCACTGCGTTTAACAGGATTGTACATTTTAACATGTGATTAATTTATTCCTGCATCGTTGTGATCAATAATGAATTCATAGAATACTAGTATTTTCCCCACTACACAGTGCATTTTTACTATGTTGGCCTATATGAATAAAGTTTACTGTGCCATTCCGAACAGGAAGATTCCAGGCAAAAAGTTACCTTTTTATGAAACTCATTCATTCGCCCACACAAAACTACAAAATATGGTACGTTGACCAGATTGTTTTATTATATTGAGTGGAGTCCACCAGTGCACAATTTTGGGCTTTCAACTCTAGAGTTTGGAGCAGAACTCCTACGCTTCTTCAATACCCATGAAACTGTCGTATGTTGGTGGAAGTGTCGTCTAATAGCTGCATATGCAATCATCTCACCTGCCACAACAATAAACATATCTGTCAGCAATTGTCTGACTGCGATCTGTGAATGCTGCATTAACTTATATTTAAGTGATGTATATTAAAATATTTCAAAGACATCGGGCCATTGACTGTAACATTCATGGTTGAGTATCTCATTTAAGCTACTCAGTAGGCCTCATTGCCTACTGACCGTTCCAAGTCCGTAACCATGTCTTCACCAGTCGTTGTGTTGTGTATCGCCTGTTTCATTGTACATTTAATTTGATCCTTTTTTGTGGCGTTTTGGCGCTGTAATTTTTACAGGACCCCTTTTTTCTCATGTTTATATCGACTTTTAGATTGTTCTTCGAACGAAAACTATTTCATCTCTGACTCACTTATATTCCTATGTTAATATCATTGAACGTATATCTAATGTGACAAACACTTCTTATTAAGATGACAAATTGAATATGGTTCTATAGAAATTCATGCGAAATGGCAACGTAGGTACGCACTTTACCCTACACTAAATCAAATGAAAAACTTAATATTTAACAGAGCAATAAAAACATAAATAGCTGTGAAGGCACGGTTACCAACTTGGAACGGTCAGTAGGTAACAAGATAAAAATGAAATAGTAGGCAAATTGTTTGAAATACCATAGCTTTGGCATTAATATAATAGAATAATACATTGGAAGCTGTGCGGAATAAATTAGTGTCAGTACGATATCGTGAACACTAAAGTGAACTCATGTGCTATAAAATGGTTTCCCATGAACACTGCACTTATATTTTAATTATGCTTTCAGCTTGCATGGCTGAAGGATGTATTTATAAGGATGTATTTATTGTTTAAGTAGTGTGTACATAAGAGCTGCACGGACCACATTTATAGACATTTCATTTACCTAGCGCTTTTATTCACTAAGTGAGCACCTGTACCAAATATTATGTAATATAGCGACGTGAAAATATCAAACTCAAGAATAGTCTTTAATATGTATTTTATTAAACTACTATCTAATTATATTTCACAATAAAACTATACACAGTTAAAAAACCAGAGTAAATATTCAACTTTGATTAAATGCACAAGTTACAATTCGTAAGCAGTTCTAACTTTCAAAAGTGCGAGCTTAGCCGTCAAAATGAATCTGAATTAATATCTATCAATCTGTAAGTATCTCTGACCAGACTATAAGAATCTCCCGAATGAAGGCAATCTCGTATATTATATAGCGTGACCAAGTCCCACCTTTGAACTGTCACGTGTACCCTCGACCATGAACTCTAACCTTTGAAACTGGTTCTAGGACGCAAAATTTGGGGTCGATCGTACAAATCTCCTCTTTTTGGAGTAAACAAAATATTTAACTTACTTTCCAAAATGCTGATATAGGGTATTTATACAATTCTCCCAAAGGTTGCACCAGTCATTCCATTATTTCAACAGACAGACCTCTACTTAACTAAAGGTTATTGTCATACTGTTACTAACTATATACTTAATTGGGTTAATTAACTTTCATGCGCATCAGTCATGAACTTTCAGAGGAAATGGTCAAACCCAGGCCTCTACACAAACAACGTAATTAAGCTACTTCTGAGACAAATGACAGAGGCCGTGAATGAATGTTGGTCACCTTGTTTTTCATGTACATGTTATGATCAGCCATGGGTGCAATATAATATCTTACTTTAAGACCCCCCAAGCTCACTATAACACAATTACCGTATGTTGTGATTATCTAAAATAGTTATCATTATCAGATGTGACTCCGTGCAACAACTACCAATGGAGATGTGACAGTGGACAATGTGTGCCCCTGAGTGCGGTGTGTGACAACAAGTTCGATTGTTTCGATCAGTCAGATGAAGGGAATAACGCTTGCTATGGTAATTTGTTTATCTTTTATAAATTAATGCACGTTTTACAACCTATTTTTTGAAAAAAGCTTTAAAACACAATATTTGAAAACAGGTTTTAAAACACAATTTTTAAATACAGGTTTTAAAACACATAATTTGAAAAAAGGTTTTAAGCCACAATATTTGAAAACAGGTTTTCAAACACAACATTTGAAAACAGATTTGCTAATTGCATCTCTTATGCCTTGTACTATTACTTATCTAAACCAAATTAAAAGAGAGTTTATGTGAACTTGAAGAAATATGAGGGTAAATAAAAAATAAATAAAATAAAACCATCGCACTGTGTTCAAGGTTTATAATAAATGTGCAAATACGTTTACGTGGACTTTATGTTCCGTCCCATAGAATCTTTAAAAAATACTTTAGAACGACTTTATGTTCCGTCCCAGTGATGTTTTAAGTCCATGATCAGTTCCTGTTTGTATTCGAATTACTGGTGTACATGTAATGAATCTCATACACAGTTAACACAAAATGTCCCCAGCTTTAAATATGTCTAGACCCTATTACTGCATAAACCATAACTAACCTGAATGTAATATGTGGCCGAATCAAGCGCATGCGCACCTTTTATTTAAAACTGAAGCACATTTGTGAAAGAGATTACCATATTGGTACCGCCGTAGGACGTCCAGTGACAAAAGATGACAACAATACCGCTGGGAGTTTAAACCACGCTATAGCGTCACTAAACCTCACTCGTACCCTATTTTCATCCCAGTTTAAGAGTGCAAAGAATGAAATCCCTGCCAGGTTAACTCTGGATAAGAATGTCTGATCAAAATCATATTGTCAGGTGCCTGATCTTGAACAAGTGTACACATAAAAGTTGTAGGAGGGATTTATGCGGCAAAGGAAGTGTGAGCCACGGACGATATGACCAAAAACAATATCTCACACGGTGTTACTTAAAGCGGGCGTCATACTGTATTCACGACTACATTAATAGAATCCTTAAACTCAAGATGAAATTTTTAGTAAAGTCCAAACAACCATGGTGGATACTACTCACTGCTACCTTAGTAGCTGCCTTACACACATGATTAATGCTATTCAGGGTATACATTAGTAGCGGCCTTGCACACATGATGGATACTACTCATTACTATCTTAGTAGCGCCCTTGCACACATGATGCATACTACTCACTACTACCTTAGTAGCGGCCTTACACACATGATTAATGCTATTCAGGGTATATACATTATTAGCGGCCTTGCACACAATCATGATGGATACTACTCATTACTACCTTAGTAGCGGCCTTGCACACATGATGGATACTACTCATTACTATCTTAGTAGCGGCCTTGCACACATGATGCATACTACTCACTACTACCTTAGTAGCGGCCTTACACACATGATTAATGATATTTAGGGTATACATTAGTAGCGGCCTTGCACACATGATGCATACTACTCACTACTACCTTAGTAACGGCCTTACACACATGATTAATACCATTCAGGGTATACATTAATAGCGACCTTGCACACATGATGGATACTACTCATTACTACCTTAGTAGCGGCCTTGCACACATGATGCATACTACTCACTACTACCTTAGTAGCGGCCTTACACACATGATTAATACTATTCAGGGTAAACATTAGTAGCAGCCTTGCACACATGATGGATACTACTCATTACTACCTTAGTAGCGGCCTTGCACACATGATGCATACTACTCACTACTACCTTAGTAGCGGCCTTGCACACATGATTAATACCATTCAGGGTATACATAAGAAGCGGCCTTGCACACATGATGCACACTACTCACTACTACCTTAGTAGCGGCCTTACACACATGATTTATACTGCTCACTACTACCTTAGCAGCGGCCTTGCGTGAATACTACTACCTACACGCATGATGGATACTATTCACTACTACCTTGATGGATACTGCTCACTACTAACTTAGCACATTTAATCACATGATGGATACTATAAGAATCTTTCATGGGTAGCTGGTGAAGATGAGGAATTCCAACCCGAGGTATAAGTGTTTTTATCGGAGCCGAGGCATATCAGAGACATGTTGTGCGGTGACGGCGCCAGCTACTAACGTTTCGCATGTTTTCCTGCATACCGAATGTTGGTGCGCGCGTGACTTTTTCTTTACCCATAAAGATAAGACTTTCCATCCTCCATGTAAAACGTGGATAGCCCTATCCGGTATGCAAGACCTTAGTAACGTCCTTGCACACATGATGGATACTACGCACTACTACCTTACATACTTTATTATTTTTCTTTTGGCGAATTTATTTAATAATACTAATTTATATACATCTTTCAGGTAATTGTTTGGAAAGAGATCTGTTCTCATGCAGTGATCGTGAGTTCCAGAAGTGTATTCAGAGATCACTAGCTACTGATGATGTGTACGATTGTCCGGATCAAGAAGATAGACCAAACACCATTTTTCCCGCCTGTCCACCAAATAAAACTGGGATATTCTTTGTTGACGTTGGCAGTGATGTACATGGTAAATTCCAAAATTACACCGTTCTTGCAGTCGTTGTTAATTCTTGTACATTTAACTTTCACTTACTTCCTTTTTAATTAGGCTCTCCAGAGATGTTTGCTGACTCGTTGGTAATTATGGACGATGCTCTAACTCGGGTTTGCAAAATTCTTGGTCATGATCACTTTCATACTATCTTTGTTAAACTTGTTAAAAAGTTTATCAAAAGAGGTTATGACCCTATCATTTTGCAACGTACTGCATGCTTGGTGGTGGACCCTTTTACAGTTCGCCACTTTGCTTTCCTCTTTAATTGTACGATGACCGGACAGGCTGTGGACCCTATGATGACGCCTACCTAAAGCCCATTTGGACGGTGGCGTTTGATGTTTGTCCATGCTCTGTCGTGCCCTTAATGGTGTATTCTCTTACTGCTCTGGCTTCTGCCAAGTCATTGAGTACCTTCATTGTGGCTTTCTAGGCTATTGTTTTTTTGTATTATATTTACACGAGCATATTTGTGTTTTACTTATATTGCCTATTGATGCTGCCTTGTTGGTTAGAGATTAGATCATGGCGGGCATTTCTTTATTTACACTGTCCTATTTTAATGGGATGACAGTAGGGTAAGTGTGAGGTTTGGTGCACCCTAGAACCGGTTTAAACCCCCAGTGGCCTACTTTGCCACTGACCGTTCCAAGGCGGTAGCACTATTGTCAACCCTTTTGTGTTTGTGATGTCGTTTGCATTTTTTTTATTAATTTTGCCTTTTCGTTTGTCTGTTTGCGTGTTTGTTTTTGTGTTTTGTGGTTGACTGTCGTCCTTGAATGCTGCGTTCCCTGTCCGATATTTCTATCCTTCTTTGTGTCAGTGGTGTTGTTACTTACTGATCCTTTGAGATCATCAATCCTAACCTTTGTGGCTTGACAGTATAATACCGCCAAATGACCTTAGCTGTTGGTGAAACTATAAAATCCAGTTCAGTTCAATGGAAGTAAATACCGCATAAACCGGCGCTATGGTGTATGGGAGGTGATGCGCCTCCTGTTACCTCTCCTATACAGACCCAACACAACCGAGACTGCGACTTTTCTCTCTTGTTTGTGTTTGTGTTTGTTGTTTCCAAGGGATCTTTGCAGTATATATTGGCATACACACAAGTGTTGGTTTAGTGCTGCGTGACGGCTGTAAAATGTTGCCCCGACTACAAATCAGTAGCTATTTAAAGAAATGCACTATACTCGAACTCGATAACCGGACTAATATGACATGCAGTAATCATGTTAGCAGTAAAGTTATTTAAGCTTTATAAATGACCGAGGAGCTTTGAGAAATATATCTTTAATAACGTATTTACCAACGCAACCTGGCCATGGAAAAAGCATGAACATGTTGCTTATATTTGCTGACATGTTACACGATTGATTAACTCAGATATGTAAATCGAGACTAATAAATTAACTAAGAATAAAATAAAGCTAGACATGTGTCGTTTACTAATTTCAAAGACTATATTGTTAGAGATTTTCTTTTGATGGACTGTACTTTTATTTACAGCTTTCGACAGGAAACTCGATTTAAACTAACCAGTAGGCAATATTACTGGATGTGTTATGTCTTTGCTTTTAACTCAATAGTTATACTTTTATCCCCATAGTTACCATTTAACCCATGTATTATAGATGTCTATATATAATTATACATGGAATATGTAAGAGCTAAAAGTTTTGTTGTTTTAGAGCAGATGATCATTAAAATGTCTATGCAAACGATTTACAAACGTTGGATCCCGCGGCGTGTCCATTGTTTAACTTTGGGCTTCACTGATATAACTTTGATCAAGTATGGTTTGCTAATCATTTATAAAGACAAGCTGTCCAAATATGTAAAGCGATGGTTTCGAGTAGTTATAGTAACGGCGTGCATGACCTAGTTTGAAAGACATATAAATCAGTGTTTAAGCAACAGGTAACAAATAACGGCAGACGGACAACGAAGGACGGACGACGCTCGGAAAGTGGTCGCAAAACCTCACTTCGGAGTCGACGAGTTTAAATGGGTGTGTGAGTGTACGTGCGTGCTCTGAAATGCTTGCCAATTTGGCAAGAATAAAATGTTAATTTATTGACGTATACTTATTTTGGAACTAAATAGTCAATAGTCTGTATGAGTATATACTACACAAAGTTTACTTAGCCCCAAACCTGTTCGCCTTTCACTCCAAATACCGCACGAAACTGTATTATGTAGGGTGACATGCAAAACTACACAAGAAAATTGTTTTCTAACGATTTTTTAGAACACAATTATGAATTTCACATACATTAATCGTAAAACAAAATTAATTGGCGAGTTTTAAGCTGTTGGTAAAACCACCCACCGTAAAATGTCGAATAGAAATAATGGCAAACTTTGAGTAGGCTATAATAATTTCGATACCACTAAATAGAACACTTGTTGAAATTATTATGTTTTTGATTATTTTAGGACCGATAGCAGTCAACTGTATGTAAGTACGATGTATATACTGTAGTGTTGTATTTATAGAATGTGTCTCTTTGCCTGTTACCGTTGATTTCAAGTCGCTCTTTCATTCCCGCATAACACACGTGTATATCATGTTCGCGACATTCTAACCTTTTTATAAACAGAAGATAACATAATTGTATAATAGTTATGAAAGTATTTATTATATGAGTAAACGTTGTATACACATTGAACCTTTAAAGCAATGTAACGCGCTGTCTTGGCTATTCATTCCAATCTTTGAATGTCGCTGAGCCCGATATGTATTTCCAGATATCGGTGGTACTTTCTCAAATGCTTTTGTTTTCTTACTTTATTTTCGAATAGGTGGGTTTATTTGTGTTTAACTTATATTGCCTATTGATTCTGCCTTGTTGGTTAGAGATTAGATCATGGTGGGGATTTCTTTATTTACACTGTCCTTTTTTAATGGGATGACAGTAGGGTAAGTGTGAGGTTTGGTGCACTCTAGAACCGGTTTAAACCCCCAGTGGCCTACTTTGCTACTGACCGTTCCAAGGCGATAGCCCTATTGTAAACCCTTTTATGTTTGTGATGTCGTTTGCATTTATTATTGCTTTTGCCTTCTTGTTTGTCTGTTTGCTTTTTTGTTTCTGTGTTTTGTGGTTGACTGTCCTCCTTGAATGCTACTTTCCCTGTCCGATCTTTTTATATTTCTTTTTACTAATCCAGGCTTTAAAAGTTCCGAGTATTGTTTAATCACCACCCCTAGGAAATATTGCCTGCTTTTTAATTTAGTCTTTTGACTGTTACTCGTGATACGCAGGTTTCATAACCTCTTCTCACTACTAAATTTCATTTTGTTTATTTCGCCCATAGTTTTCTCGTTTAGGGCAAAGCATTTTAGAAACTGGGACCATACGCCGCTTGCCATGGAATGGTATAAAAAATACCTCATTGAAGTTTCCATGTTCACCGTCATATCCCTACCATCTTCGGGATGGCTCAAATTTAGTCTATTGACATTTTAAATATTGAGTTCAGTTGAGAAGACGTGAACGATAGCACGCATTTTTCACTACCGTTCATGAACAGTCTCAGTCAAAGAAAGACTGCAATACCTTTTTATTTTTAATGTGTTCGGCGATTTCCAAATTGCACGTTTCATACTGTTTTTTAATAATAAATTGTGGTGATTGAGTGATTGTAAAAGTCAATCATTTTCATTAATTGGATAACAACTTCAATACAACACAACAAAAAATAAGCTCCAGTAATACAAATTGTAAGAGACAATACTTATAGATATTCAGCAAAAAACTAGCAGCATCTATGTATACTTTTGGCACGTCATGTATGTGGCTGTTATCCAGAATACGTTCATTTATATCGCAGGAACATAGTTTATTAGTCTACAATGCATATATACAACCTCATCTTAGTTATTGCTGTGTTATTTGGGGAAATTCTTATAATACCAATGTATATATAATTACAAATAAAAAATATATTATTAAGACTGCAAATTCATTAATAAATTATAGACGAGGGTGTAAACAGTAGCATCTTTCGTGTTGCTGTATACCGGATTACTTTTCAATTTTTATGGACAACTCATTAAATGCGTAAAATAAACATTGCTACACTAAGTATACATTAAAGGGACACACGGCAACCTTATTTTTTTGAAAACTCACGGTGTCCCGTTAGTTTTTCTACATAACATGCATTAGTTCAATCATTAATATTAATTATAAGAATAGTATGAAGTAAATTGTTTTTGTATGTAACTGACTTTTGATAATTTTGCACCAATAATATATTTGGGTAAAATACTAAGATAATTGAAAACTCAAAATTGTATTTAATTATATGCAAGCCGGTTTAAAGTCAATATGTTACTAGATTAATAAATCGAGACGATAATTTTGATGCTTGATAAATACTTCAAGATTGTGATGTGTCCCTTTAATGTAAAATGGAATGCAATATTTTAATTTTTTTCCATTGAAGTAGCTATACCGACAACAAAAGCTAAATTTTACAACATATCTACACCGTTTTTAAACCTCCTGACAGCGAGGTATGTATACAACTTACATACTTTGAGAATCAAAACTCTATAGCCACAATATAAACGGTTTTAACCACCTAGAACAAAGAAATCCCTAAAGTGGAGTGTCGAATTGAAAGTTACCAATTCATAATTCATTTTACGCATATTTAAGCACGGGTATTTTAAGAAACCGTGATTAAACTATAATTTAATTGGCGTAATTGGCTCATTAAATTATTATATGACCTGAAAACGTGGATAAACTTTATTTATGTATTTGTGGTTGACTGTCGTCCTTGAATGCTGCTTTTCCAGTTCGATTTTTATATCTATATTTAGATTTTGTAGAGTAATTTTGCCGTCAGTTGGCGGGTTAGTTTCTTTGATGTCGGACTAGAGGAACATTTAAGACGATGTTTCGAAAGCTGAATGTACATGTTCAAGGTTACCAGCAACTTCTATATGTTAATATACTTATAAATATCACAATGTTATAATATGCACATAAAAAGCATTTCCATAGACGAGATTTAAAGCCGTGTATGTTCGGGGTCAATGATAAAGTGACATAGGTCAACTCTCATACTCTCTTATAGATATGACCAATAGTAATGCTACAAAGCCATTTGTAAACAAGGTATGTGATAAAAATAAAGCAAATATGCTGGGAACATACTTTTATAGGTTATCGAAAATGCATTGCGTGGTCCGAGTAGTAACTTTCATACCCTATCAAACCCCTTCTCCAAGAAGCGAAAACAGGGATGGCTTAAAACCTTTTCATATTGTAAACTTAAAACATTTAATAGGTAATTTTAAAAAATATTTTAAACATGTTTTATTGTCGAAATATCCGTTATAAAACCCTGCTAATATAAGCTTTCCTATCGCTTAATAGAATTAAGGCGGGACCACATAATGGTTCTCATTTCAATAAAAAGGGAGGTAATTTTTAAATTACGTAATGTTTTTGTTTGAAAATAACAGTCGTTTGTGAACACATTTCAGCGGTTTTAAACAATGAAATAATGGGCAATTCTTGTCAATGCCAAACAATAAATTTGTTCAAAACAATACGTTTGTATACAGAAATAAGTTGTTTTATTATGTGGGAGGTATTTCTGATACTTCGTAATAAAATAACATATTTTTCTAATCACATCGGACATAGCATTTCTAACATCTTTAAAGAATTGTATCAATGTTCATATGTTAATCTATGTCCCTGAACGGTACAGTATAGTTAACTGACTATATTGTACATATGTTATTATAGTTACCTTATCAACGGAAAGATTGTTAAATATTTCAGAGACACAAAATTGGAGATCAAGTCAACTTCTATTGAGCGGAAATTCGACTCTACGCATAATTTGACGATCCTTACGTTACGATATGGCAGTGATTACGTGGTTGACATACTTATGACGTTGTATGAAACGTGTTTTCAAGAGATTAAGGTTCAAAAATACCTTGAGAAACACCGATTTACGAATGAGCGTCCAGTTAGTGGTCATGACATACTTTTCGCAAGTAATTCCGATATCCCATCCATTTGGTAAGTATATTCTTATGTTTTGTTTAACCTTCTTAAACGTCAAATTTAATTCCCAGACATATCCTCCCTAAATTCCGTCAATCATAGTGTTAGCCTTAGTTTGCGTTTTCTGATTTTATTTCGACACGTGCTATATCCAACGTCGTTCATCATTGGAATTACCGCATTACCAAATATAAACATATTCTGTCACATTTATTTAAATCAATACAACAGAGTCCGATACTTTATCCCTTGTTTGTTTTCGTTGCTTTCCCTACTACTTTCCCTGTCCGATATTTTTATATTTCTTTCAAGAGAATTCCCCTTTCAGTAGTTATTAAATTTTAAGGTATACCAAAACAAAACAATACAAATTGTATTATACTTCCCGTCTCATGAACACATTTCATTCAATAAAAACTGAAACGATGATCCCTTGGAAGCAACAAACACAAACAAGAGAAAAAAGTAGTAGACTCGGTTTTATTGAGTCTGTTCATGAGAGGTAATTATAATATGCTACACCTCCCACGCCTCCTAGCACCGGCTTAAGCGATATTCTACATTGTTTAAAACTTGTTATTTTACTGGTCCTTTACGACCAACGAGCCCAATATAGGTGGCTTTGAAGTAGAATACCGCTTAAGCCGGTGCTAGGGTGTGTGAGAGGTGTTGCTTCTTTCATAACTTCTCATGAACAGACTCATTAAAACCGAGTCTGTTGCTTTATTCTCTTAATTGTGTTTGTTGCTCCCAAAGGATCACCTTTATCAGTATTTGTTTAGATACTATTTACCTTAGCAAATATATGGTTCCAGTTGAAAGGGAAACAAGACAAACTTGATTTGTTTGAAACTCGCGGCGTCCCATCAGTTTCTCTACATTAGTTGCATATTTCAATCATTAATATTAATTATTAGAATAGTCCAAAGAAAATAGTTTTTAAATATTACAAAACATTGTTAATATGGCACCAATAATATATGTAAAAAAAAAGGTATTAACGAAAGAAATTGAAATCTCAATTTTTCATTTAATTATATGCAAGCGGTTGAAGGATAACTCCATGTCCACCGCCATATGCATGCCATCTTCGGGATAGTTAAAATTGTGTGCTGTTGATTTTATGAATATTGAGTTCTGCTCACCCCGGGGCTAGAGGGCGTGAGCGGTAGCTAGCATATTTCACTACCACTCATGAACAGTCTCAATCAAACCGAGACTGCAATATTTCGTATGTGTCGTGCTCGGCCGTTTCCAAAGGTCCATTATCATTCTCTTTTTTTAAAGAAAAAATACAGAATAAATATATCGAGATGCTAATTTAAATGAGATATAAGGTTCTATAGAACCCACAGCGTCCAAACGCAATGGCATCGTAGGTCCGCACTGTACTACAAACAAGGAGCAACATTTAATTAATTATACAACGAAAAAGACAAAATACAGCAGAAAGGGTGGTGAAGACAGGGTTACCGACTTGGAACGGTCAGTAGGCAATAAGGCCTATCGATTTTATGTGTAGACAATCCTCGCTATTATCCTGTCTTCAGCATCCAAATAGACAAGACAGTGTAAACGAAACTACATCCCATCAAAAGGAATTCTCTTACAATAAAGTCCACACCCAGAGCAAATAACAAAAGGAACACTAAGATGTTGTAAAACTATATAAAATACAACATAAGAAACATCTCAGGATGTATCCAGAATTGTACTGAACAACCACATCAGTTGCAGCCAAAGAGAAAAACAACCTAGGGTACGACCAGGAAACCAGAGGGACGAAAGCTCATGCACCTACCTCCCTTGTTCGGGGTTTCAGTAGGTGCAATTTTAGAGTCCCAGGAGGTTGTCCAGTCATCGCACAAGGGAAAAGTGAAGAGTAGTGACAGACTGTAGTGGGGTCAATCACTAAACATGCAGTGCGTTGTTATACGAAAGGGTCGTACCCCTTTCTGACGAACTTCCTGATTAATTGTGTAAAGTGGACAGAAAATCCGCCAGATCCCTTTAACTTACGAAGTTTATAGACAACATCTCCATAAAATAAGGGTTGTGATATTCCTAGTCGCAGAAGAGTTTTACATGATGTTGTTCTTCTACAGTAGGGTTTCGTTGCGGCGGTAGAATTTTGAGAAAAATCTACGTAGTTTGTGATAACGAAAACCCTGCTGAAGTAGTTTACTTGTAATATTTTGATTTCGATCATTGAAGTCTATAACATCATCACAAGCTCTAGCAAAACGAATGAGCTGGGAGATATAAACCCCGTATGATGTAGCACGAGGTACATCCCCATCCAGGTGTGGTTAGTTAACAATGTTAAAGTTGAAGTCATCTCTCTTATAATAGATTTTAGTATGTATGAATCATTAGAAATCGAGAGATGAAGATCGAGGAATGCTGCTTCAGTATCAGAACTGTTGGCTTTATTCAACATGAGCTCTGGTGGATAAATGTTAGTAACCATATGAACAAAGAACGGATTATCAATATTGAATATGTCGTCTAGATACCCAGATGTATTCTTAAACGCATTAGGGACCGACCATTTTGTTTTCTGGGGATGGGGTGGATGTGGGGGGGGGGGGGGGGGGGGTCATTTCTTTAAAGCCGGGATTTTTATTTTGCGTCGACTTGAAAGCCAGAATGTTTTAAGTTTCACTAGTCGTAGAATAAGAAGAGCTGTTGTAGATCTACTCATCGTTCGTGTCGACGTCAACGTTGGTTTTCAGTTATTGGCCAAATCCAATTATTTCAGCAATCACTGGTCAGTGAAACTTGAATTATGTCATCAGTACCATCAAGGTCATTGGTAGACACAGGTTCTATAACTCTGT
Organism: Cyrtodaria siliqua; assembly: GCA_037043455.1. Lineage (NCBI taxonomy): Eukaryota > Metazoa > Mollusca > Bivalvia > Adapedonta > Hiatellidae > Cyrtodaria > Cyrtodaria siliqua. The sequence goes on along the minus strand of JAWPHD010006714.1, from coordinate 121,571 downwards.
ATTGCATTTAAGCAAAAGCATGGCCCTTTTATTACTTTGAATTTCTGGTTTAAGTTCGTTTTTGACAAGTGTATTTTAACAACTGAAAGTCGTACATCAACAAAACTTCAGAAAAACCTCAGTAAAGCTTGGAATATAAGGGCAATAGAAGACACATATTCCATATTAACTATGTATTACAACGTTATGTTCCTTTTTCGACTTCAAAATTCTGGTTAAATTTTTTAGGCAAGTCCTTGTATTTCAATAGGTGATTGTTAATTATTAATACCAATTCAGTAAAGCGTGGATGCTAGTAGACACATGTTCCATATCTCTGTATTGCATGTTAGCGAAATAATGGCCCTTTTTCTGGATAAATATTTTCTGTATTGTATTTTAGAAATGTGTAGGCTATTTTCGACTTAGAATTTCTATTATTTTATTTGTTGGCAAGTCTATTAATTTCAATACCCACTAGTAATATATCTCTATGAAAGGAGCTTGACAAATGTCATCAGTCATCAAGGACACCTGTTTCATAACTTTATTTCATTTTAGCCAGATGATAAAATGTTTTCAACTTAGAGTTTCAATTAACGTATTTTAAGCAGCTTCATATATTTCAATGAACCTCACTGCATACAAGCCTGTTAATGTCATTAGCCCCATAAACCCACACCTTCCCCACTCCTACACCACCACCACTATCACCCCAGATAAATAGAACCAGGATTTTTTTTTCAGCAATTCAAGGGCCAGAATATTTTTTCAAACAAAATCCCAGGCCCCCGCCAGAAATCAAAATGGTCGGTACCTTATTAAAACACAAGATTGCCGTTTGTTCCTTTAACAACGGAGCTGGTGGGTAAACATCACAATCAGCAGGTTTCTACCTGTACAATTTGTTAACATCTAGCAACAACAGTATCTTACAAACTCTCTTAACTCATAATTATTATCGTATTCTCCCATGGGCGTTCATGCATGTGTTCTGAATATTACACTATTATTAAGATGTCTATGTTTACAATCATCTACTCAAGCAAACAGCTGAAATTTAGTTAAAAACAAATGTATACAAAGTACTGGAAATACACGTTACCCAGTGCCAGTTGGCATAGCAATTTGACATGCCTTCAAACCAATGTTCCATAATTTCTCCTGGTTTATGTTCATTTATAATAGTCAATAATGTCAATTAACGACATCAGTCAATCCTATAAAGGAGCATGAACCCGTGTAGTCAATAAACCTTTGTAGTAAATTCCATTATTATCCTAAATAAATCGAAAACTATTTGTAACAAAGTACATGCTGCCAATAATAGATATAGGGTCGAACATGCAAATGCAGCATTCAAGGACCACAAACAACCAAAAGCACGCATAGAAACAAACAACAATCACAGAGATGAATAAAAGGCAAGATATGACATGACAAACACTAAAGGGTTGACAATAAGCTACCGCATTGGAACGGTCAGTGGCAAAAAGCCGCTGAGGGTTTAAACCAGGTTCTAGGCTGCCTCACTCTTACCATAGTGTCATCCCAGTCTAACTGAACAGTGTTCCCGTCAGGTTATATTCTCTATTCTAATACATCCGCACTATATAGCCTAGTTTAAAATAGCTGTTATGTTCAACGATATGTCACTATAACGTTTGCAACGTTAGGAGAAAACGCAAGTTCAATATTGCTATATGATGTACTGTTTGATGTATATACTGTTCATTATTTGTCTTTGCAAGCGATACTCGTGGCTGCCACTACTCATTCAACCTACCGATTCGAACACTAGTTTTTGAAAACCTGGATATGAAAGAAGATGACATGAAAACGGTGTTAACGTGTACAGGTATGCTAGTTACAGGTACTCTAATTCTTGTCTTTTGGTTCTTATCTCTTCTGGCCGAAGACGAGTTGTCCGTCGTCCGTTAACAGTTTGATTGTTTACGCAATATGGTCTTCATGTTTAATGTGATCATTACCATGTGAACTTTGTCAGTGTCTTTATATCCATGAAAGCTTGGACCAGTTCGAAAACCAACCAGATCGGAACGTACTAGTATTACCAGAGTTACAGCCCTAGTTTACTGAAAAATGCCATTTTCTGTCTTGTTTACACTCTAGCAACTTCATTTATTATTTGATTTTTACCAAACTTTGTCAGTTTTTTTATACCCATGGGATAAGTTCGCAATACCAACCAGATCGGATTAAGAAAACAAACACAAACAGTTCTGCCTTATGAACACTATGAACACTATCACCCCATTTATTAATTGATCTTTACCAGCTTTTGCCAGATTGTTAATTGTTAGTTCGAAACCAGCCGGATCTTACTGGTAACCAAATTTATGGCCGTAGATATTGTAACCTGGGGTCTTGGGTTATTATGGCCAAGAGCGTTCAGCAAGGTCTGGGATTTTGGCTCCGCCCACTGGGCCTCCATGGGAGTAGTTGGGTCAAAAATCACAAACAATACATAATATCTTGTCCAAATGTGAATGGAATTGATTATAATTGTGTATTGTCATTTAGGACACGAAGCACAACATATAAAATATAGATATAAAAATCGAACAGGAAAAGTAGCATTCAAGGACGAAAGTCAACCACAATCACACACAGAAACAAAGAATGCCAAATAAGACATCACAAACACAAAAGGGTTGACAATAGTGGCCATGATCACTTCCATAATATCATTGTTAAACTTGTAAAAACGTTTATCAAAAGAAGTTATGACCCTATCATTTTGCAACGTACTGCATGCTTGGTGGTGGACCCATTTACAGTTCGCCACTATGCTTTTCTCTTTAATTGTACGATGACCGGACAGGCTGTGGACCCCGTTATGACGCCTAACTAAAGCCCATTGGGACGGTGGCGTTTGATGTTTGTCTATGATCTTTTTTGTCGTGCCTTTAATGGTTTATTCTCTTGATGTTCTGTCTTCTGCCAAGTCATTGAGTAGCTTCAATGTGGCTTTCTAGGCTATTATTTTTTTGTATCATATTTACACGAGCATATTTGTGTTTTACTTATATTGCCTATTGATGCTGCCTTGTTGGTTAGAGATTAGATCATGGCGGGGATTTCTTTACTTAGACTGTCCTGTTTTAATGGGATGACAGTAGGGTAAGTGTGAGGTTTGGTGCATCCTAGAACCAGTTTAAACCCCCAGTGGCCTACTTTGCCACTGATCGTTCCAAGGCGGTAGCTCTATTGTCAACCCTTTTGTGTTTGTGATGTCGTTTGCTTGATCTTTTTATATTTCTTTGTTTTAGATTTCCTTAAAGAAATCAGACTTTATAAATCAATATACTATTTTCCTATATATAGTAACTTGTTTACAAGCCCGTTAGCGGGCATTTGTTGATTTACCTATATACATAGTTTAAATTGCTACCATATTTATCCCTTATATATACATAGTTTATATTGGTACCATATTTATCCCTTATTTGTAGATAGTTTTATCTTTATACGTCTAAATTATTTTTAATTACTACTTAATTCCTTCATGTTTTTGCGCGCAATAGGACCTATTTATGTGCAGACGTGCCGTAAAACACCATTCATTCATCATTGTGTATGTCCTATCCTGAACCTGGCTCGGACAACTTCCTCTCGACGAATGGGTCTACTAGAAGGACGCCATTCTCCGAGTAACGGTTTAATGGAATGGAGTTTATTGTTCACCGACAAGTCCTAAGCGGCTTGCCAAGAGTTACAAATATATGTGTTGATACAACTTTTAAAATCAGTATAAGGTAATTTGGTATTAGATATATGTAAACCTAATGCTGCCCTATCAGCACTATCATTACCACGAATTCCTACATGGCTTGGAAGCCAGCAGAAAATAACATTATCAACTATAACAGAATTGTACTTTTCTAAAAAGAAATATAAAAATATCGGACAGGGAAAGTAGCATTCAAGGAGGACAGTCAACCACGAAACACAGAAACAAACATGCAAACAGACAAACAAGAAGGCAAAAGTAATAATAAAAGCAGACGACATCACCAACACAAAGGTTTGACAATAGGGCTACCGCCTTGGAACGGTCAGTAGCAAAGTAGGCCGCTGGGGGTTTAAACCGGTTCTAGGGTGCACCAAACCTCACACTTACCCTACTGTCATCCCGTTAAAACAGGACAGTGTAAATAAAGACGAAATCCCTGCCATGATCTAATCTCAGACCAACAAGGCAGCATCAATAGGCAATATAAGTAAAACACAAACATGCTCGTGTAAATATAATACAAAATACAAAAAAACAATAGCTTAGAAAGCCACAATTAAGGTACTCAATTACTTGACAGAAGCCAGAGCAACAAGATAATAAAGAGTATGTTAATGGACCTTTGGAAACGGCCGAGCACGACACATACGAAATATTGCAGTCTCGGTTTGATTGAGACTGTTTATGAGCGGTAGTAAAATAAGCTAGCTACCACTCACGCCCTCTAGCCCCGGGTTGAGCAGAACTCAATATTCATAAAATCAACAGTACAACATTTTAACCATCCCGAAGATGGCATGCATATGGCGGTGGACGTAAACCTTTAAGGGCACGACAAGAAAGATCAAAGACAAACATCAAACGCCACCGTCCCATTGGGATTTAGGTAGGCGTCATCATAGGGTCCACAGCCTGGCCGGTCATCGTACAATTAAAGAGGAAAGCATAGTGGCGAACTGTAAAAGGGTCCACCACCAAGCATGCAGTACGTTGCAAATTGATAGGGCCATAACCTCTTTTGATAAACCTTTTAACAAGTTTAACAAAGACATTATGAAAATGATCATGACCAAGAATCTTACAAAGTTTATAAATCACGTCACCATAGAAGTCAGGTTGTGATAGTCCTTGTCGCAGAAGAGTCCTTAAATTACTTTTATGTTTGGAAAGAAGATCAGGGTTACGATAATAAAATGTTGCGAAGGTTTTACGAAGTTTATGGTATCGGTCACCCTTATTGAGTACTTTTTTAGTTATACAAAGATAACGAATATTAAAGTCCTCAACTCGAGTACAAGCTCTTGAAAAACGAATAAGTTAAGACACATACACCCCATAAGAAGTTGCTCGGGGAACATCCCCATCCAAGTTGGGGGGTAATTAACAATGTCAAAATTAAAATCTAGCGTTATTATCAGATATATTACCTTTATTAAGCTGAAGTTCTTTAGGATAAATATTGTCAACCATAGTTGGAAAGAAAGGGTTGTCAATGTTCAGTATGTCATCCAGATACCGGGAGGTGTCATTAACAACTTCAATAACATCTGCCTCGGCATCTGGTGAAAGACTCAACATGAAAGTTGAAGCACAATTGGATTATCATGTTTCGTATTACCCAGTGCTTGAAGAGATGAAAGGGAATCAGAAAAGATTACGAAATGGTCATCATCAGTATGAACTTAAGTTCAGCTGAGAAGATAGAGGCATTGTCAGGCAGGCGGCTCTTTATGCTATGTTTGTGAACAACAGCTGCTGCAGCTACCTTGTCTCCATTTTTAGAACCATATGTGTATATATGTTGAAAGTTATTGTATTTCGATTTGAATTCATTAAATTTGCTTTGAAAGATAGTAGGATCTGTAATGGATTTGTTATTATTACAAAGATCAAAAATAATTGTTGGTGTTTCCAAAGTCCACGGTGGAATTTGTGGTACTTTGTACTTGGCAATTAAATTTAGGTCGATTTCAGTGTCTCTTAATTTTGGTTTAATACGAAGACCAAACGGTCGAATGGCCTTCGGTTTTCGATCAAAAAGAGGTTCATAACTAGGATTAAAAACATTATCGAAAGTTGGGTTTGAAGGGTTAGATTTTAATTTAATGGCATACTGAAGTGCTAATTTGTCCTGTCTATGAGACAGTAATGGTTTATTCGCTTCAACGTATAGACTTTCGGCTGGTGATGTACGGAGGCACCTAAGGCGAGTCGTAATCCTTGATTATGTATAGGACTTGCATCTGGAAGTATGATTTGCGAGTCGATCCATATACTATTGAGCCGTAATCCAGCTTGGATCTGATAAGAGATCTATATAGTTGTAAAAGTACTTTACGATGTACACCTCAATTAGTGTTTGCAACAACTTTAAGTAATTTAAGAGCTTTAAGGCACTTGGTCTTTAAGTATTTAAGGTGTGGTATAAACGTCAATTTACGGTCGAACTTGCCTTAAGTTTTATTCAGGAATCTGATGATGACCATTTCGTAATCTTTTCTGATTCCCTTTCATCTCTTCAAGCACTGGGTAATATGAATCATGATAATCCAGTTGTGCTTCAACTTTTAGAAAAGTACACTTCTCTTATAGTTGATAATGTTATTATTTTCTGCTGGCTTCCAAGCCATGTAGGAATACGTGGTAATGATAGAGCTGATAGTGCTGCTAAGGCAGCATAAGGTTTACATATATCTAATACCAAATTACCTTATACTGATTTTAAAACACATATATTCGTAACTCTTGGCAAGCCGCTTGGGATTTGTCAGTTAACAATAAACTCCATTCAATTTAACCGTTACTCGGAGTATGGCGTTCTTCTGATAGACCCATTCGTCGGGAAGAAGTTGTCCTAGCCCGGTGCAGGATAGAGCATACACGTTATACTCATTCATATTTATTACAAGGTGAGCAATTACCAGAATGTGTATCCTGCTTTGCACCGTTAACGGTCAAACACATATTGTTGGAATGCGTAGACTTTGATCCTATACGTCAAAGGTACTACAATGTTAATACTATGAAAGAGTTATTTGATACTATAGATTTTAGTCTTGTTTTAGATTTCCTAAAAGAAATCGGACTATATAAATCATTATAATGTGTTCTTATATATATTTACTTGTTTATATACCCGTTGACGGGCAGTTGTTGAATTACATATATAGTTTATAATACTACCATATCATCTTATTTGTTGATAGTTTTATCTTTATATGTTTACATTATTTTTTAATTAATACTTAATTTTTCATATTTCATTAGTTTTTGCTCACAATATGACCTATTTATGTGTCGACGTGCCGTAAAACACCATTCTTTCCATTCCCTTATTTGTAAATAGTTTTATCTTTATATGTTTACATTATTTTTTAATTAATCCTTCATTTCTTCATCTTTCATCAGTTTTTGCGCACAATATGACCGATTTATGTGTCGACGTGCCGTAAAACAGCACTCATTCATTCTTGTTTTTACTATATTATCTGACCGTTAAATCGTACTGAGAGTTGTTTGGTCCTCAGGGTACATTGGTCAATACGTATTCCATTAGAATGCTTAAAGGCGAATAAGCAGTATTTATTTTTTTCACTCAAATACGGCACAAGCCAGAGGCTACCGCATGAATCGTAATAACAGGGTATATAACATATTTACAAACAAGTAATTGGTTAGGAAAGATAAAAGGTTTTAATTACAAGTAGGTATTAAAGTCAAACAAAACTAACATTCTATTTTAAACAAATACGATAGATTGTTTTATTTAAAAACTTTATTTGTAAAACCGAATCTATTTACTCTAAAGTGTCTTAGTTTATAATAGAGGATATTTAACAGAAAACGTATGTATGCATGCACATCTCGGAAATACAACTTCATTTACATTTATTGTTCAAATAGTTTACTGTGTATATTTTAGTATAAAACAACCAATGGGGGTATCTGTTGTTTTAAAACAGCATGCACATAACAGACAGTTAAACGGAAAGCGTATATACGAGAGGTGTTCAACTTATATTTGAACACTTTTATTGTGTAACTGAATCAACTATCTTGAAATTCTCGCCGAATATGTTGATTATATTGTCAAGTCTAATGATTCCTTCGATATGAAACATGATGACATGCACTATTATGTGCTGCTAACTAATGTTGCTGCATGCGCATATTTGAAAATGGGTAGAGAATGACATTTTGAAGCAAAAATCGTCAATTATAAAAATAACTGCAATACAAATTTTAACATAAATGCTTTTAAAATTTCGTTAAAGGTTATGGTAATCCGATATGTCCATGCCTGAACGTAGAAAAGTGTAATATGCATATTTTTTTTAATTTGTCGATTTTCAAGATTTTAGTGAAAATTAACATGAAATTCAACTATGAAAATGAATAAATTTACGAAAGCTTCTAGTTCAAAACATTAACTACAGGCATTTTTGTCACTTCCTCCGCTATAAGAAACAAGATTTATAAGTTTCTCAAAAGAAAAGATTGGAAAATATTTAACATAAAATTTAGGGGCAAAACACACACATTTGCAAATAATGATAAAAATAATATATTTTCTTACCAAAGATGTTTTTATAAGGTGTATGATATACATATATGATATACATCAACAATAACTGTTCATGTTTTTATATCACAAAATATGATTAAAATAGTTATTTTGGTTAATTTATAAAATTATCAGTAACATTAGAGCAAATTTTCCTATTATCTGTCAATGTTTTAATATTGCGATAAAAAGTCGAGCTTTTAATTCAGCATCTATATTATTGTCTTAAAATAAAACATACGATCATATTTAAATTATAAACACAGGTTTTAACAATTATGATATGCATTTAGTGCAATTATTTGGTTTAAGGTAAAACTCCACGGCAACAGCAACATATAGGTTTAAAATTAGAAAATGGTGTACACCTTATTCAAAATGTAATTTAAAAAGAACCGCGTGAAAATGGATATTATTTTTAAATGCATACGTTCTAAATAACAGTTTCACATCATTAAATCACGTATTTTTTATGACAATCACTTCCGCTGAAAAAAAATGTCTTAAACAAAAGTGTTCATTTATAAGTTGAATACCTTCGTATAATGCGTATTTGAATAATTGCTCGATGTTATATTACGCAGCTGGAGCATATATATTGTCCAATTTTTTTTTTACTTTAAACATATTTTATTGCTTTTTACATAATACAGCAAAAGGGTTGGGCCACAAGTTATACCAACATTAGATTCGGCCCTCCCCAACAACAAATAATATACATATAAAGGATAAGATGGCAATAAGTTTGTTCAAAGCATAAGTCATGCTATTTATCTGAATTCATTGTTTGACAACACAGATCCCTGGTCCCCCTCCTGTCCGGAATCAAAAGAAATACATATAGATCTAGTTCCTATCAAAACGTTTCGTATCCTTCATAAAAGTTTGAACGTGCTTAAAAATAAAAATGTTCTCTTCGTCTGAATGACTATCTTTCCCTTGTAACAACGTATTAATGCTTAAAGGATGGAGATGACGGGTTACACGAAAGAGAAGAAGCCGTTCATTTGTATCGGAAGGACATTGCATAAAATAATGTTCGGCATCCTCTCTTTCGTGGTCACAGTTCTCACATCTTGCAGATGGTCTTAATTTGTTTAAAAATAGGTCATAGTTAAGATTACTACAATTGTTTCTCAGACGAGAATGTAAAACAGATAAAAACCGAGAGCCAGTTGTGTAAAAACAAGGTATTTTAGATGGTTTAAAACAATGGTTAGTTAGTTGACTTTTGAATGAAGTAAGTGTATCAGAATTACGAATGTGTTCGGGAAGATTATTCCACAAATTAATACATGATGGAACAAATGAATTTCTGAAAAGTTCTGTTCTTGTATTAAAAATATTATAATCGTTACGGTTTCTTAAGTTATAAGGTGTAGAAAGTCCTACAATTTCAGGGAAGAGATTATTTAAATATTCGGGGGTAATTTCTTTTTTTATTTTATAAGCAACGATAAGTTTTTGATATTTACGCCTTTCTTCAAGAGAAAGCCAACCTATTTCTTTATATAAATTTCGAAGTGAAACAGATCGGGTTAACCCAGTAACAATACGAGCGGCTTCGTGTTGTATTTTTTCGAGATTATCTTTTTCATAGTTAGTGCATCTATCCCAAACAGATGAGCCGTATTCTAAAATTGGCCGTAAGAATGAAATGTATATTTGGTTAAGCGCTTTTCTATTGACTGTAAACTTAATTTTTCTCATCATTCCTAGAACCTTAGAAGATGAGTTTATTACACAATTAACATGTTCATGCCATTTTCCGTCGCTACTTAGTGTAAGACCCAAGTGCTTGTGATGACTTACAAATGTGACATTAGTATTGTTAAACACTAGAGAGGGAAACGGTATATTTTTCTTAAGCGTAAATAAAATTGCTTCAGTTTTATTAGGATTAAAGTCAACTAACCATTGTTTTGACCAGTCAGAAATAACACATAAGTCATGATTTAGAATACCCTCAATATCAGATATGTTTGACGCGGTGAATGCTAGTGATGTATCATCTGCAAATATACGAGTGATACTTAACAAATGTTCTGCTATGTCGTTAATAAAAATCAAAAAGAATAGGGGGCCTAGCACAGAACCTTGAGGAACCCCAGCTGTTGTTGCTTGACTTCTGGACATACTTGAACCTAAGAAAACTCTTTGTGTACGACCAGTTAAGTAACTTTCTATCCATTTCAAAACGTCACCATTTACACCGCTCTGTTTCAGTTTAAAAAGTAGTCCTTTGATCCAGACCCTATCAAAGGCTTTCGAAACATCACAAAAGACCATGCATGTGAATTGACCCGAATCGATACCTAGACAAACTTGATGGTAGATATCGATTAACTGGTGTACAGTTGAATGACCTCTTAAAAAACCAGATTGTAGTTTATATATAAGGTTATTTCTAATGAAAAAAGTGTATATGTGTTTATACACAACCCTTTCCATTAACTTACCAACGCAACTTAAGAGTGCAATTGGTCTATAGTTAGACGATTCATTAGAGTTTCCCTTTTTAAAAAGAGGCATGATAGTACCCGATTTCCACAAATCAGGAAATTGGCATACAGATATAGATTTATTGAATAACAGAGCTAAAGGTTTTGCAATTGTGCCTTTAGTTTTTATTAATACTTTATGACTTATTTTATCTTCACCAACAGATTTGTTGGGATTTAGATTTGCTATAATATCAACAATTTCAGATTCGGTTATGTAAATATTGTCAATGGTGTTATTTGTTTTAGGGGTAAATACAGGAAGCCTTGTACTGTTCTGTTCTTCACTGATTGAAGAGATTGAAATAAAATAGTCATTTAAGCAGTTCGCTTTGTCAGTATCATTAAAATGGAATATTTCATCCCCATTGTCTAATGTTGTTTTTAATGGAAGAATTATTTCACATTTTTTATTTGATTTAACTAATTGCTTTAATAATTTCCAGTAAAGTTTGGGATTATTCTTATTGCTGTCAACTATTAAATCCTCCATATTACTAAAATATTGTTCTTTTGCATACTTTTTTAAATTATTTACTTTATTTCTAGCGTGTTTGTATTTTGTCCAGTTGTCTGTCTTGTTTGTTTTAAGTGCTTTAGTCTTTAGTCTGTCACGTTGTCTTGAGTGTGATCTTATTTCAGAATTGTACCATGGTTTGTCATTTGGTCTTATTATAACATCTTTGGACGGGATACATTCGTCCATATATACTACTATTTGGTCAGTGAACCTTGAACATATATGATTTATGCAATCATTGTTATTAATTAAAATTCCAGTCAGTATTTGCAATTTTGTCATTCAGTTTGTCAAAGTCTGCATGTTTATAAAACCATACTTTACGTCTGACGTTAGGTGCATCTTTAACAATAAATGATAAAAACATATAAGTACATTTGTGATCACTGATTTCAGAAGGTACATCAAATGTTCCCTCGTTCAGTGACTTGAGTGAGTCTGATATCAGAATTGGATCTATCAATGTCGCACTTGAGTGTGTGACCCTAGTAGGTTCGGAAATAACGTTGGATAAATTGTTTAATAGCATAATATTCTTCAGATGTTTACAATTTGGATTAAGTAGATCTTCGTTTAGATCGCCTACAATAATAATGTCCTTATTTATGTCAAGGGCCTTTTCAATAGATATATTAAAAGAATCCCAAAACGATACGTTTGTGTTTGGTGCACGGTAAACATTACACAAAATAATATTAATTCCTTTGGACCTTACTTCTATCCAAATAGCGTCAATAAACGGGGTTTCTAGGTCATTCAAACGTTTACAAACTAGTTTGTTGGAAACGTACGTCAATAAACCACTAGAAAAAGGAGTCCTATCAAGACGAAAAGGATTATAATAACCGTCGAGTAAAAGAATATCATCATTAATTTCTTGGTTAAGATGTGTTTCGGTAAAGCACAAAATATCAAATTCCAAAAAATTATCTTTAATATAATCAAATTTCGTCCGAATGCTCCTTATATTCGAGTGCATTAAGGAAAGACAATTATGTGATTCGTGTGTATTATCGCCAGGTCCTGGATTTTCAGCTATATCACCTGACATTAGAACTAATAAAACTATAACTAGTGCAAAATTTATGTTAAGAATACTTTCACGTAACAATGAACATAATGTTTTACAATAGTTTGCAACTTTTTGCTTTAGATTTGACAATATGAGAAGCATTATCATCATTAGCGACAAATGTTTGAAAATAAGACATTTCGAAATAGAACTAGATCTGTTATTAAATATACCGATTGACATTCTCCAAGAAGTTACATCATTACCTATTAGGTAGTAAGAAAATACATAAGAAAAAGAATGTCAGTCGGCATATACAAATGCAATAAATGCAGTTAATTCTCCTTACAACATACGGATCGAACAAATGTGTTGTCAAACAATGCAATGGAAAATCAATAGGTAATGCTGTATGATTGAAAAACAGAAAACATAACAGACAAAATGTACTCATTGAGAAAATAGAAAAAGATGGAGCTATAATAAATGGTTAAAAATACATATTTGTTAACACTGCTTAATCAATTAATTAGTAGTGAAAATGAGTATATAAACGAGTAGAACTGGTGAATATTACAATTGTTCACACATACATGTAACATTTACATATGTATATATCCAAATCAGTATAACTGATACATTGAAATCAACTTCCAACACACGAATCATCACTGGTAAATTAATACGTAAAGATAATTGAATATCAATTGAATCGTTCAAAGTAAATGACACTATTAAATCGGTATTGAACTAAATCGAAGAAACAAAATAAATAATAATAGAAAAAAACAACAAAAAAACAACAAAAAAAATAAAAAAAAAAAATAATAATTTCTCTCCTTCTTTCTTCCTTTCCTAAACCAAACACATATGGTCCGCCTGAGACAAACCCCGATACTAGACTTATGATGACACATTATATCGACAATGTTAAATGGTTTCAGAGCATTTTGTAAGAACATGTTTTCTCACAACAACGGTATAAATCATACTCAGTAATATACATGATATATATTAATAGTGCGTAAAGCCTGATCATGCTGATATTAGAATCATTTCACAAAAATAAGATAAATAAAATAGTTTTGGAATCTTAACCGAAAATACTTGTTCGTTCAGTTAATACATAAATTGTAAAGTTTTAACCCCCCAGGGATTATTTTATGAATTGATGGTTTGCTATTGTAATATGTGTCTATTCATAGATAAAGGTATCAGGCCACAATTGTATTGATCAATTTATAAGGTAAAATACACTGTTCAGCAAAATTTACGCCTTACACATTTATTAGAGTTATTTAAACGCTGAACTGGTCTAAATCACCTGGCTTGTTAATAAGGTGCTGTTTGTCTTTCAAGTCTTTCACAAACACTCGTCCATCGAATGTCCAACAGCCCTGAATAATATTGTCTTTGAACAGTTTTCTGGCAGACTTGAACAATTTGCTTCTGGAGGAAGTAAGGTCTTCGTTAACAAAAACCTTACCATATCTTGCATTACCCTTAAGCTCCCCTCTGGCCCTGTAGAACGTATTACGTGCTCTGTACGTGGCAAACTTGATAATTATAGACCTGGGAGTGGTCCATTCGGCCGGCTGTTTGAGTCGGTGGGAACGATCGATGTCAACAATGGCAATGTTGGCATCAATTTCTGATGCGATGTCCATGACGATGTCGTCCGTGGATTCGTGGGGCGATTCAGTGACGCCGACGAGACGCAAGCAATTGCGTCGACTATATTGTTCCGCTGTGTCGTTGGCGGCCTCTAATGAACTGACACGACCAGTTAACAGTTTAACGTCTTTACGTAACTCCTTGTTGTCTTTCTCGAGGGTTTCAATACGTGTTGACAATGACTTAGTAACCTCAATAACAATAGACTTGACCATAGTTTCAACGTCCGATTTAATAGCGCCCAATGCCACTGCAAACGTGTAAGTAAGTGATGTATTAAATATCATGCAAACGAGCAACTTGAAATAACGTGAAAATATGTACGTATATTTACAAAAGATTGCCATAACATGTCTTAAGTCGGTGCTAGGGGCATGAGTGGTGTTGCATCGTACATTACCTGTCATGAACTCAATCAAACATCAACCGTTACTCGGAGAATGGCGTCCTTCTATTAGACCCATTCGTCGAGAGGAAATTGTCCTAGAGAGTGTCAGGATAGGGCATACACAATGATGAATGAATGGTGTTTTACGGCACGTCAACACATAAATAGGTCCTATTACGCGCAAAAACATGAAGGAATTAAGTAGTAATTAAAAATAATGTAGACCCTGTTTTGCACCGTTAACGGTCAAACATATCTTGATGGAATGTGTAGACTTTGATCCTATGCGACAAAGATACTACTACGAGTTATTTGATACTATAGATTTTAGTCTTGTTTTAGATTTCCTTAAAGAAATCAGACTTATAAATCAATATAATATTTTCCTAAACATATTAACTTGTTCACAAGCCCGTTGGCGGGCATTTGTTGATTTACATATATACAAAGTTTTTTGCTAGCATATCATCCTATTTATGTGTCGACGTCCCGTAAAACCCCATTCATTCATTCAGTCAAACATGGCTACTTTCTTCTCTGTTTCGTGTTCTTTGCTTCTGGGAGAACCACTTTTCTTTATTTAATGATATTCACACTAGCGTTTGTTAATTGCAGTGAGGCATACATAAAGTCTCTCACGTTACGAATCTATAGTCGAATATGCTTGCAATCAGAAGTGTTATTCATTCCGACCTTTACAGATCGTTGAGCCCGATATTTATTAACAGACATCGGTGTTACATTCTCATATACTTTTGTTTTCTTTATTTAATTTCGATTAGGTGGTTCCACTACTCAATCGTTTCAAGGTACTGAGTATTGTTTAATCACCCTTAGGTTAATTCGTCTGCTTTGTAATCTCTAACTTGTGATAAGCAGGCTTCATAATATCTGCCCAAACTAAATTCGATTTTGTTATTTCTCCCATTGTTTTCCCGTTTAGGGCAAAGCAGAAACTTAGTTAGAAACTGGAAACATATGCCGCTGGCAATAGAATGGTATGAGAATACCTCATTAAAGGTTCCATGTTCACCGTCATATGCATACCATCTTCGGGATGGCTAGAAATACTGTACTATAGACGTTTTAAATATTGAGTTCTGCTCAATCCGGGGATCGAGGGCGTGAAGATAGCTAGCAGTTATCACTACCGTTCTCAATCAAACCGAGACTGCAATATTTGTACTTATCGTGTTCGGAGTGGACTTACCATATCTGCAGGATCTCACGAGAGGCTTTTGTCATATGCAGTAGTGATGATGCAGCTTCCATAACACTTAGCCTAGTAATGATCCTTTTATTATATACCTTCATAAGAAAGCTGGTAAAACATTATAACACGCACAGTATTGTAGGCGAGTACGTTTACACAGGTATGCGACGATGTTCCACGACATCGACATCATACGGCGTAACTAGCATAGTACACACATATATTTTAATAGTATAGTTAAACGGATTCAGAAACCCTCCAGATGTAATATGAGGTTTTGTATTCCACGGAAGGAAAACTTGGTTTTATTCTGTTCATGAGAGGTAACTTAGAAGTAACACCTCTCACACACCCTAGCACCGGCTTTAGCGGTATTTTACTTCAACGACACCTATATTGGGCTCGTTGGTCCCAAAGGACCGGTAAAAATAACACTATTGATGGTTTAATGATCAGTGATGTGTAGATACTGTGTATATACTATATCATTTATAATATGTTTTAACAGTAGTTAAATAGATGATTTGCTATGGCATCGTCTTACATACAGTGTAAGTTCTGGTTAAATAACAGTAGTTAAATAGATGATTTGCTATGGCATCGTCTTATATACAGTGTAAGTTCTCGTTAAATAACTTATATACAGTGTAAGTTCTGGTTAAATAACAGTAGTTAAATATATGATTTGCTATGGCATCGTCTTACATACAGTGTAAGTTCTGGTTAAATAACAGTAGTTAAATAGATGATTTGCTATGGCATCGTCTTACATACAGTGTAAGTTCTGGTTAAATAACAGTAGTTAAATATATGATTTGCTATGGCATCGTCTTACATACAGTGTAAGTTCTGGTTAAATAACAGTAGTTAAATAGATGACTTCCTATGGCATCGTCTTACATACAGTGTAAGTTCTGGTTAAATAACAGTAGTTAAATAGATGATTTCCTATGGCATCGTCTTACATACAGTGTAAGTTCTGGTTAAATAACAGTAGTTAAATAGATGATTTCCTATGGCATCGTCTTGTATACAGTGTAAGTTCTGGTTAAATAACAGTAGTTAAATATATGATTTCCTATGGCATCGTCTTACATACAGTGTAAGTTCTGGTTAAATAACAGTAGTTAAATAGATGATTTTCAACTAAACGTTGTCATCGTATTATGCTTAATCATCCTTCAGGTCCTATTTCCGATAAGCACGACGAATTGTTCGCGCTGGAGTCGATGGCATGTAAGACAACAGGAACCTGGATATACGCACGTAACAAATGCTTACTCAATATCAAACCTGATGGTTCTCCATTCGGCTGTAGAGACCTGACGCATCTAGAGAACTGTGGTAAATATCATTGATGTCATCAATACCGCACCAGTGTTGTCTTGTTTTAAACAAATCATACAGTACCTTAGTTTAAGCTTCTTTTTTTGCATCGATTTTAACGAACTTAGTTTAATCACGCTCGAAGTCTTCCTGGGTAGAATCGGTACTAAGCAAAATCAGATAAAGTGTTTTACTCAGGGACACAATATATATGGTCATGGCGGCGATCGAACTCTCATTTTTTTCAATCATATGTCCAAGGCTCTACCATTAGACCACAGCGCTCCGGAGTATCTTAGTACAAATTTGAATGTAAGCCGCAGTCTCCTACGGTTTTATGTATTGCGTTATTTTTTGATGTATCCATATTTATATTTGTTATGTTCATCATCTCATGGCGAATTCGGCTATTTAAGAGAACATTTTTACCGCAGAAAATGATTTGCTATATATACTCCTACATATTATAGTAATCCACATCGTACCTGTACAAGGGTAACATTATTCATTTTTAGGAAAAAACGTTTGCCTTTCTCTGGACAAGAAAACATAACCTTCTGATGTATTTTTTATTCCGTTTAAAAAAAAGTCGATTATTATTTAGTAGAATGATTACCTGCGCTATGTTGTTACAGGTTATTAGGTTTGAAAGGCTATATATGCAGGAGTTCATTTGCGGATTAATATTGCGCGACTAGAGGAGCGCATTGTTTATCCGCGGAACGAGTGCATATATCCCAATGCATATCATATAATACATGTGTTTTGTATACATCGTATCCCCTGAAAGGGGACGACGTTTGTGCGTGAAATTTCGTCTCTCAGGTTTTCTGGTTGCACCTAGATTGGTTTTCTCTTTGTCTGTAACTGCTGTGGTTGTTTAGTACAATTATGGATAAGTGCTGAGCCGTTTCAAGTGATATATATATATAGTTTTATGTACTTTTACAATAACATATACGTGTATCGTTTCCTAATTTCTCTGTATGTGGATGTTATTGTTAGAGATTTCCTTGTGACGGGATTTACTTTTATTTACACTGTCTTGTCAATGTGAGCGTTGAAGACAGAATACTAGCGAGGTTGTGTACACATACACTCGATGTAAGCTAACCAGTAACCCATATTGCCTACCGACTGATCCAAGTCGGTAACCATGTTGTGTAGTGTCCTGGTCATTAATTTGCTCGTTGTCTGTCGTGGAGTGTGGATCAACTGTGGTTGGGCACTGTGATTTTCAACAGTATTCATTATGTTCATACCCTTTATAAATTAAAATATCATTATTTGTTTATTTTAGTCGGATCCCTAAGTCCCTAAGAAAACCCTGAAATACCCCTTTTAAGTCATATACGTGTTCATTTGTGTTTAATAATATTAATTAATTATTAATATGACCTATTTATGTGTCCACGTGCCGTAAAACACCATTCATTCATTCATTTAATACTTTCCTACACACATATACGAAATGTTGCCTTAAAGAGACACACTGCAATCTTGAAGTGTTTATCAAGCACTCAAATTAGCGTGTAGATTTATTTAACCTATATCATTTTGACTTTAAACACGCTTTCATATAATTGAATAAAATGTTTAGTTTTCATTTTTTCGTCTTATTCTACCATATGTTTAACTATATAATTGCTGAAATAACATCCACTGTTAATAACATGCAACTTTACTATTCTTTTAATTAATATTAATGTTTGAACAAAAGCAAGTTATGCCCGAAAACTAACGGGACACCGTGAGTTGTTAAAGCAGTCAAGATTGCCGTGTGTCCCTTTTAAATTCTTAATGCGAAAGTTCATCCCAGCAAAAGGCATAATATGATTATTTCAGAAGAGTTTCCTTGCCCAGAAGATTATGTAAAATGTCCCAACAGTTTTTGTCTACATGTACGACTATTTTGTGATGGTCAGCCACACTGTCCACACGGTGAAGATGAACGAAACTGCGGTAAGTGTAGCTCATGGAAGATCTTCGGTTGACCAGACTTTAGATAACCAAGCTTTAATTACAAACATTGGCAAGTGTGAAACTGTTATGTGACTGTATTATGATATTTAAAAAAAGGCATTTGATATTTTGAAACACCTTGGTGCAGGATTACTCTCATCTACTGACCGTTCCAAGTCGGTATTCCTGTCTTCGCCACAACGTGTTTTGTCTTTTCATTAATTTATTTCTGTTTTCTTTACAACTGACAGAAAAATAATAATTCTGTTTTCATCTATATTTTTATCGAAATTACAGAATTACAAAACCTAACAGAACAGGATGAATGCTTATGTGTGCACAAGCACAATCAATACGAAGTCTAACCAATTATGATAGATGTGTGCACAAGCACAATCAATACGAAGTCTAACCCATTATGATAGAAGCTGGTATTTGGATTATTCCATTACATT
Organism: Cyrtodaria siliqua; assembly: GCA_037043455.1. NCBI lineage: Eukaryota > Metazoa > Mollusca > Bivalvia > Adapedonta > Hiatellidae > Cyrtodaria > Cyrtodaria siliqua. Next base: position 102,220 of record JAWPHD010006714.1, on the reverse strand, counting down.
TTACAGATCGCCTCTGTATAAAAGACAATACTCGGACCATTTAATGTTATAACACGTGTCTGAAGAAATATAAAAAGATCGGACAGGGAAAGTAGCATTCAAGGAGGACAGTCAACCACAAAACACAGAAACAAACACGCAAACAAGAAGGCAAAAGTAATAATAAAAGCAAACGACATGACAAACACAAAAGGGTTCACAATAAGGCTACCGCCTTGGAACGGTCAGTGGCAAACTAGGCCACTGGGGGTTTAAACCGGTTCTAGGGTGCACCAAACATCATGCTTACCCTACTGTCATCCCATTAAAACAGGACAGTGTAAATAAAGAAATCCCCGCCATGATCTAATCTCTAACCAACAAAGCAGCATCAATATGCTATATAAGTAAAACACAAATATGCTCGTGTAAATATAATACAAAAAAGCAATAGCCTAGAAATCCACAATGAAGGTACTCAGTGACTTGACAGAAGCCAGAGCAACAAGAGAATAAACCATTAAGGGCACGACAAGAAAGATCATAGACAAACATCAAACGCCTGCGTCCCAATGGACTTTAGGTAGGCGTCATCATAGGGTCCACAGCCTGTCCGGTCATCGTACAATTATAAATTCAAGGATAGTGGCGAACTGTAAAAGGGTCCACCACTAAGCATGCAGTACGTTGCAAAATGATAGAAGAGTCCTTATATTACTTTTATATTTGGAAAGAAGATCAGGGTTACGGTAATAAAGTTTTGCAAAAGTTTTACGAAGTTTATGGTAACGGTAACCTTGATTGAGTAGCTTTCTATTTATACAAATATTACGAATATTAAAGTCCTCAACTCGAGTACAAGCTCTTGAAAAACGAATAAGTTGAGACACATACACCCCATAAGAAGTTGCTCGGGGAACATCCCATCCCAAGTGGGGATAATTAACAATGTCAAAATTAAAATCATCTCTCTTGTCATAGATTTTGCTAATTATTTCACCATTTTCAATCTAGAGATCTAAATCAAGAAAAGAAGCGTTATTGTCAGATATATTAGCTTTGTTAAGCTGAAGTTCTTTAGGATAAATATTATTAACCATAGTTGGAAAGAAAGGGTTGTCAATATTCAATATGTCATCCAGATACCGAGAGGTGTCGTTAAAGGCTTCAATAACATCTGCCTGGGTATCTGGTGAAAGACTCAACATGAAATCTTTTTCATAACAAAATAAAAACAAATCTGCGCCAATTGGTGCACAGTAACATTTCCTGTAACAATGTTCGACTTGTCACTTTAAACTTGGTATTTAAATTGTAAAACATTTGGAGTAAAAGAAGCCTGTTAATTATTCAAAACACTATGGTAAGATAAAGATGAAGCATTAGCTTCACCAGGTATTATTTGGAGTAAAGTTCTTCAATTAGGGATCGCCGATCATGTTACACATAGCGGTATTTGCACAAGTTGTTCGCAGACATCAATCAATCATTCGAGTGTTTGTTTAAGTAATTAGTCCATCATAAACGTATGATGTAATTCAATCTACCAGCTGATTGTTAAATTGCTCCACTAAACGTGTCAAAACGTGCTAATCGTTTCCTGTTTATTCCGGTCACGGTCACGCGTATGACGGAAAAGTCTTTGTAACGATTCGTTCAATTACGGGGATGAGATATATATTCTGAGCAAAGGAGTAAACGTTAGGCGTTTTATAGTTTCGTTATCTATATAAACATGGTAAACATTGAGCAATACATCGTATATAAAAGAAAATATAATTCTGATATACATGACAAACATGTATGGAAAACGTTTAAAATTGCTTGTATTGATTTAAAAATGTATAAAGTTTTAAAATACAACTGTGGTATAGCATGTCCTTTATTAGATCACATAGTATATGTATTATAAATTATCTGAGTAATTGAAGGATTGGATGATATGAGTAATTGAAGGATTGGATGATATGAGTAATTGAAGGATTTGGATGATATGAGTAATTATAGGATTGGATGATATGAGTAATTGAAGGATTGGATGATATGAGTAATTGAAGGATTGGATGATATGAGTAATTGAAGGATTGGATGATATGAGTAATTGAAGGATTGGATGATATGAGTAATTGAAGAGATTGACTGATCCTAGTAGTTGCAGGATTGAATGATTTTTCGTAATTGAGGGATTTATACATATAAAGAGGAAACGTTTCCAGTAACAAAAAATTTAAACCAAATGTAATTGATGTGACAAATGTAATTAGTTCAATTAAAACCCTATATACAACTCGTTCTTTAATGCTGTTTACATATCTTTAAATACATGCGCTTGTGCCATTGTGTCATTTTTTTTAAATGTTGCCCTTGTAAAAGACACGTTCGATACTTTTTATAATGTGTGCTGTTCATAAAACATATTCAATAACCTTACATGTGTTGAAAATGACGTAAAACACTATACAAACAAATATCGTTTAGGAAATGAGAAAACTTAATCAATGAATGTATTTCTATTGTCAGCCAACTACACGTGTAAAGGCATGCACAGTTGCAGAAAGAGGCCAGGATGTATTCCCGACCGTTTACTGTGTGATGGCATCAGACATTGTCCGCTCGGAGATGACGAACAACTTTGCGACTTTACATGCCCCAACAATGTACCTGTGAAAATGTAGCTTTGAAATGTAAAACAGAAATCGAACTCAACATTTCAATAAACATTGCGAGTTACGTGCGGTATTTAGATTTGAGCAACACACTCTTTTCTGAAAAAGGGTACTGCGAATTATCGATGTTTCGCATGCTAATAGTGTTAAACATATCAGGTTGTGGTTTGAATTTGTTAACGTCAAATTTATGCGACAACCCGTTGATGTATTTAAAGAACTTACGGTCGCTCGATATATCCAATAATAAGTTTAAGTATATACAATCTGATATGTTTCTAGGACTTTACAATTTAAGAAAGATATTTTTAGACGGAAATGTTGATCTAACAGTTATCGAACCTTATGCATTTAACGCAATGACCAGGATTACACATGTTCATATTAGTTCTACCGGTATTAAATATTTAGACAAGCATGTGTTAACAGGAATGGCAAAATTGAAATATCTAGATTTAAGTTTCAATGGTTTAGCTATTGATTTCGGTACTTTTGAGGAGTTTTCTCTTTTGGAGTATTTAGACGTTCGTGGTAACACCCTACCAATATCACAGGCCGTGTTTGATGGTATAACATCGCTGCAAGTGTTGTACACAGATTCCCCAACTCTATGTTGTTTAATGAAGGCTATGTTCTATGGAGCCACGTGCGTTGCACCAGAAAGCTACATTTCCTCGTGCGATAATCTAATTGAAAATGAGCTGCTACGAATAAGTATTTGGATAATAGGTGGCGCTGCTTTGTTTGGAAATACTTTTGTTATTGTATATCGGATCGTGTCGGATTTGAGAAGAAAATTGAAAACGCATTCCATATTGGTAACAAGTTTAGGCCTCTCCGATTTTCTAATGGGTGTCTATACTCTCTTGATCGCGGCGGTAGACGTGTCTTATAGAGGTGAATACATTACACATGACTTGGAGTGGCGCACGAGTCCTCTTTGCACATTTGCAGGTATAATATCGACGCTTTCAAGTGAGCTGTCAGCTCTGTTGATATGCATTATAGCTGTGGATAGATATATCGCGATAAAATACCCGTTTACAAGGATGAGTGTAAAGGTTAGTGTTATACTGGTAATTATCGCGGCAATTGTTAGTATCCTTATAGCGATAATACCCGTGTTATCTGTCAGTTACTTTGAAGGAGGATTTTACTCACGTTCCGCTGTCTGTGTTGCCCTGCCATTGACTAACGAACGCACCCCGGGATGGGAATACTCTGTCGGAATATTTATTGTATTCAATCTTGTCATATTCATCGTTGTTGGAATAGTACAGGTTATGTTGTACAGAGAAGTTAAATCAACCTCCGCCAATGCAAAGGCCACACAAGCAAAGGTTGATGCTGCATTGGCTAAATCACTCACGACCGTTGTAATGACAGATTTCTGTTGTTGGTTCCCGATTGGAGTAATGGGTAAGTAATTAAAAGGTGTTTTGCTTTATATTCGTCGGAAATATTCGCCAAATATGTTTTAGTTGACGTAACCTTAGATCAGTTACAGACTTGTTGTACAAACGGATACAATTTATATAAAGTTACAATTTTCAGACAAAAACAACAACAGCGACCGAAAGTTACATAAATAGTTCCTACTCGAACTTTAGACGTTTTGGCGAGTACGCATAGAAATATGTTTATAATAACAATGAATATCTTTACATTTTGACCATTTGCAGACGTTTGTCTGAACCAATGAAAATATCTATAAATACTGATAAAGGTGATCTTTTGGGAGCAACAAACACAATTAAGAGAATAAAGCAGCAGACTCGGTTGTATTGAGTCTGTTCATGAGAAGTAATGAAAGAAGCAAACCTCTCACGACCCCTAGCACCGGCTTAAGCGGTATTCTACTTCATAGCCACCTATATTGGGCTCGTTGGTCCCAAAGGACCAGTAAAATAACACTACTGATTCGTAGCATGGGGAGACATTTTACACAAGCTATACTGCACTAAACGAACGCTAGTGTGAATTTAATAAATACTGATAAAGGTGATCCTTTGGGAGCAACAAACACAGTTAAGAAAATAAATCAGCAGATTCGGTTTTATTGATACTGTTCATGAGAAGTAATGAAGGAAGCAACACCTCTCATGCCCCCTAGCACCGGCTTAAGCGGTATTCTACTTCAAAGCCACCTATATTGGGCTCGTTGGTCCCAAAGGACCAGTAAAAATAACACTACTGATTCGTTTAGAAATGATAATGCTTGAGTGAAATTTCAAGGATTTTTCAATTGAAACATTAAGTTGCAATCTCTTTTATTACGCCGACGGTATAACATGTATAACACGGAATATACCGGTATAACATGTTATAACCGGTATAACATGGAATATACTGCTGATTGGCGGTTATGCGCAATATACTCATTATTCATACATATATTAAATAGTAGTCCTATTACAGGATTCATGTTTCACAATATTGTTATTATACGAACCAAGATTACATATTAATCCTATTACAGTATTCATGTCGAACACTATTATTATTATACGAACCAAGATGAAATAATAATCCTATTACAAGTATGCATGTCGAACACTATTATTATTATACGAACCAAGATGAAATAATAATCCTATTACAAGTATGCATGTCGAACACTATTATTATTATACGAACCAAGATGAAATAATAATCCTATTACAAGTATGCATGTCGAACACTATTATTATTCTACGAACAAAGATGAAATAATAATCCTATTACAAGTATGCATGTCGAACACTATTATTATTATACGAACCAAGATGAAATAATAATCCTATTACAAGTATGCATGTCGAACACTATTATTATTATACGAACCAAGATGAAATAATAATCCTATTACAAGTATGCATGTCGAACACTATTATTATTATACGAACCAAGATGAAATAATAATCCTATTACAAGTATGCATGTCGAACACTATTATTATTATACGAACCAAGATGAAATAATAATCCTATTACAAGTATGCATGTCGAACACTATTATTATTATACGAACCAAGATGAAATAATAATCCTATTACAGTATTCATGTCGAACACTATTATTATTATACGAACCAAGATGAAATAATAATCCTATTACAGGTATGCATGTCGAACACTATTATTATTATACGAACCAATATTAAATAATAATCCTATTACAAGTATGCATGTCGAACACAATTATTATCATTCGAACCAAGATGAAATAATAATCCAATTACAGGTATGCATGTCGAACACTATTATTATTATACGAACCAAGATGAAATAATAATCCTATTACAAGTATGCATGTCGAACACTATTATTATTATACGAACCAAGATGAAATAATAATCCTATTACAAGTATGCATGTCGAACACTATTATTATTATACGAACCAAGATGAAATAATAATCCTATTACAAGTATGCATGTCGAACACTATTATTATTATACGAACCAAGATGAAATAATAATCCTATTACAAGTATGCATGTCGAACACTATTATTATTATACGAACCAAGATGAAATAATAATCCTATTACAAGTATTCATGTCGAACACAATTATTATTATTCGAACCAAGATGAAATAATAATCCTATTACAGGTATGCATGTCGAACACTATTATTATTATACGAACCAAGATGAAATAATAATCCTATTACAAGTATGCATGTCGAACACTATTATTTTTATACGAACCAATATTAAATAATAATCCTATTACAAGTATTCATGTCGAACACAATTATTATTATTCGAACCAAGATGAAATAATAATCCTATTACAGGTATGCATGTCGAACACTATTATTATTATACGAACCAAGATGAAATAATAATCCTATTACAAGTATGCATGTCGAACACTATTATTATTATACGAACCAAGATGAAATAATAATCCTATTACAAGTATGCATGTCGAACACTATTATTATTATACGAACCAAGATGAAATAATAATCCTATTACAAGTATGCATGTCGAACACTATTATTATTATACGAACCAAGATGAAATAATAATCCTATTACAGTATTCATGTCGAACACTATTATTATTATACGAACCAAGATGAAATAATAATCCTATTACAGGTATGCATGTCGAACACTATTATTATTATACGAACCAATATTAAATAATAATCCTATTACAAGTATGCATGTCGAACACTATTATTATTATTCGAACCAAGATGAAATAATAATCCTATTACAGGTATGCATGTCGAACACTATTATTATTATACGAACCAAGATGAAATAATAATCCTATTACAGTATGCATGTCGAACACTATTATTATTATACGAACCAAGATGAAATAATAATCCTATTACAAGTATGCATGTCGAACACTATTATTATTATACGAACCAAGATGAAATAATAATCCTATTACAGTATTCATGTCGAACACTATTATTATTATACGAACCAAGATGAAATAATAATCCTATTAAAGTATTCATGTCGAACACTATTATTATTATACGAACCAAGATGAAATAATAATCCTATTAAAGTATTCATGTCGAACACTATTATTATTATACGAACCAAGATGAAATAATAATCCTATTACAAGTATGCATGTCTAACACTATTATTATTATTCGAACCAAGATGAAATAATAATCCTATTACAGGTATGCATGTCGAACACTATTATTATTATACGAACCAAGATGAAATAATAATCCTATTACAAGTATGCATGTCGAACACTATTATTATTATTCGAACCAAGATGAAATAATAATCCTATTACAAGTATGCATGTCGAACACTATTATTATTATACGAACCAAGATGAAATAATAATCCTATTACAGTATTCATGTCGAAAACTATTATTATTATTATACGAACCAAGATGAAATAATAATCCTATTACAGTATTCATGTCGAACACTATTATTATTATACGAACCAAGATGAAATAATAATCCTATTACAAGTATGCATGTCGAACACTATTATTATTATACGAACCAAGATGAAATAATAATCCTATTACAGTATGCATGTCGAACACTATTATTATTATACCAACTAAGATGAAATAATAATCCTATTACAGGTATGCATGTCGAACACTATTATTATTATACCAACCAAGATGAAATAATAATCCTATTACAGTATGCATGTCGAACACAATTACTATTATACGAACCAAGATGAAATAATAATCCTATTACAGTATGCATGTCGAACACTATTATTATTATTCGAACCAAGATGAAATAATAATCCTATTACAGGTATGCATGTCGAACACTATTATTATTATACGAACCAATATTAAATAATAATCCTATTACAAGTATGCATGTCGAACACTATTATTATTATTATACGAACCAAGATTACATATTATTCCTGTTACAGGATTCATGTCTTTGGCTGGATACCAGATATCTGCGGACGTGTACGCATGGGTCATTGTATTTGTTCTACCGATTAACTCAGCACTGAATCCGTTCCTGTATACTGTATCTGCTGTAAAGAGGAAAAAGGTTGTTGGTTCATAATATAAAACTCTTAAAACGTAATCATGGTAATTATTTTAAACATAACTGCAGTCGTAATTTAACAAATATTAATGTGTTATTGAATTATGTTCAATCACTTAGTAACCATTAGCAGTTAACATGTTTAAATGGTGCATGTACAAGTGATATACACGCCTAAAAATAGCGTGTGTTTTGATAATTTACAGTAATGACTAACCATACCTTGCTGTAACGAATATATGTTTTTTTAGCTCTACTGGCCGAAGGCAGGCCAGTAGAGCTTATGGGATGACGAGTTGTCCGTCCGTCCGTCGTGGTTGACTGTCCTCCTTGAATGCTACTTTCCCTGTCCGATCTTTTTATATTTGCACAGATTGTTAATATCAATAACAGCTCGGACAAATTCAAAAACCAGTCAAATCGAATCAGTGACACCGGAGTTATGGCCGTTGTTTTTCTGAAAAATGCTATATTCTTCCTTGTGGACACTCTAGGGCCTTCACTATTCATCGGATCTTTACGAAACTTTGCCAGTGTCTTTTTATTAATGACAGCTCGGACAAGTACGAAAACCAGCCAGATCGAAATAATTTCATCGGAGTTATGACCCTTGTTTTGCTGAAAAATGCCATATTAAGGCTTGTGAACACTCTAGCACCTTCATTTATTATTTGATCTTTACCAAACTTGCACAGATTGTTAATATCAATGAAAGCTCGGAAAAGTAAATCGGACCAGTAACAGCGGAGTTATTGCCCTTGATTTAGTTAAAATGCTATATTTTGCCTCGTTAAGATGATAGAGCCTTCACCTTTCATCCGATCTTTAACACACTTACCAGATTGTTTATATAAATGAAAGCTCGGACAAGTTCGAAAACCTGCCAGATTGGACAGGTAACAGTGGAGTCATGGACATTGATTTAGTTAAAAATGCATATTTTGCCTCGTTAAGATGATAGGGCCTTCATTTTTCATGCGATCTTTACGAAACGTTACCAGATTGTTAATATCAATAAAAGCTCAGATAAATTTGAAAACCAGCCAGATCAGACAAGTAACAGTGGAGTTAAGGTCCTTGATTTAGTTAAAAATGCTATATTTTGCCTCGTTAATTCGATAGGGCTTTCGTCTTTCATCCGATGTTTACGAAACTTTACCAGAATGTTTATATTAATAAAAGCTCGGACAAGTTCGAAAACCAGCCAGATCGGACCAGTAACAGTGGAACAAAGGCCATTGATTTTGTTAAAAATCCCATATTTTGCCTCGTTAGGACGATGGGCCTTCATCTTACGAAACTTTACCAGATTGTTAATATCAATGAAAGCTCGGACAAGTTCGAAAACCATCCAGATTGGACCATTTACATCGGAGTCATGGTCCTTGATTTTCTGAATTATGCTATATCTTGGCCTCATTAAGACGAAAGGTCCTTCATTGGCCGGATGTCATTGAAACTTTGCAGGGATGATCAGTACAAGCCTAGTTGTACATAGTCACCGTGTTCCAGCTGAATGATTTTGGCGGAGTTATAGCCCTTAAAAGGTTTTAACTTTGTTCTGACTAGTTCTCCTGAACCCCTGGCCGGATTAAACGAAACGTTTTAGGGATGATCAATTCCATGTCTAGTTGTGCAAATCATCGTCGTGTTCCGGTTGAATGATTTTTGGCGGAGTTATGGCCCTTTAAAGGTTTTAATACACAAACTTTGTTCTGACTATTTCTCATGAACCCCAGGCCGGATATAAACGAAACTTTTTTAGGGATGATCAATTACATGTCTAGTTGTGCAAATCATTGCCGTATTCCGGTTGAATGATTTTTGGCAGAATTATGGCCCTTTAAAGGTTTTAATACACAAACTTTGTCAGATCTACTTCTCCTGTACCCCTCGGAGGATTTTAATGAGACTTTGCAAGGATGATCAGCACTTAGCCTAGTTGTGCATGTCATCGTCGCGTTCCGTTTTACAGATATTTGCCAGAGTTAAGGCCCTTAAAGGATTTTGATACCACAATTTTTTCCCGGGCTGAACCCCTGGCTGGATATAGACGAAACTTGACAAGGATGAGCAGTATCAAGACTAGTTGTGCATATCATTGCCATGTTTCCAGATAAGTCTCTTCTGAACTCTTTGCCATATTTCAGCGAATCTTGGCGGGGATGATCAGTACTAAGCCTAGTTGCACCAGTCATTGCCATGAATTTTGGCAGAGTTATGACCCCTAATGGTTTTAATACACTAACTTTGTCTAGAATAGTCCTCCTGGATTTCAACGAAACTTTGCAGCGATGATCAGTACCAAGCCTAGATGCGTATACCATCACCATGTTCCGGTTGAATGTTTTTTGAAAGACTTGTGGCCCCTTATACATAAACTTTATCTTGAGCCAGTAGATCGTTCACAAGCCCTCTTGGGCCTCTTGTTTTTATAAGAATAATTGCATTGGTACGATTATTGTGTATTTTCTGTCCTTAAAATATGTAGAATTATTCGAAAATAATTAAAAATACGAATAGGCAAATGTTAGTTTAAACAATATGTATTGAAGAAATGCGATGAACAATATTTTAAATAACGCATGACCAGGATTTAAAAATAAACTTTCCGTGAAGACTATAATCAATGCATCTTCTTGGGCAAATGTTGAAAGATATTTCAGTATGACTATTTACGATTTTATATAAAATATAGACACATCGAAACAAATATTGCATTATAAATATGGATATGCTACACCACAGTTCTTTCGACACACATTCATATTATGAAGACTGGCGTGGCGCAGTCGGTAGCGCGGCGGATGTGTAACCGGAGGCCCCGGGTCCAATCCTTCGTGGTGCCACTGAGTTCCGTCGGTGTGTTCCTGGACACTTTCCCTTAGCCTCGTCCGTCGGATGTGGACGTAAACCGGGCGGTCCCGTGTATCGGTCTATCCTCCGAGCACGTTAAATAACCATAGGAATCTATTCGATAATAAGAGTAGGGCAGGTTCCCGGATTCCTATGTATCATTCCCCTCTCTCTGGAGCGGCTCTAAATAACCTATACTGTGTTGATGAGCCGTTAAACAACATTCAATTCAATTCATATTATAATCATTTTGTTTCGAAATTCAAGATTAACTGAAGTAACTTATTTACTTATATAATAACAATATACATAAAAGTCGAACAGGAAATGTAGCTATGATAATAAACAAGATAAAGGTCATATTACTTCATTGCCTTTTACTATCAAGTTTGTTAGGTTTGGCAAGAAAACGATGATTTCGTTGTTTTTCTAAGCCTCTGCTCAAAAAAGCAGATATAGAAGTTGAACTGGGATTGTAGCATTCAAGGACCACAGTCAGTCAAAAACACCATTACACTGATTAATAAGGGGCAAGGTATGTGACACCACAAACGTACCAGGTTTGACACCACAAACATACAAGGTTTGACACTAGGGTTACTGCCTTGAAACGATCAGTGACAAAAAAGCCGCTGAGGGTTTAAGCTTCGTATTAAAAGGCACTGACATAATGCTATTGAGAACATCCAAATTACATTATATTTTACATCGATTACGTTTTAGATAAATGCATACCTTGTTTTTCTTCCTCAGAGATCCACAGTGGAGTCACAGAAAACTGAAGGTAAGGAATACTTTAGCTGTAAGAATCATTATTCTGATGGTTTTATTTTCTGTGCCTACTCGAGTTATGACTCCTCCGATTTGGAAAATCGGTAGAGTATTCGTCACAATACCAGATGGAAATATTTGGCAAATCTTTTTGAGAGGAAATTAAAAAAAGGGTATGATAATGGACCTTTGGAAACGGCCGAGAACGACACATACGAAATATTGCAGTCTCGGTTTGATTGAGACTGTTCATGAGCGGTAGTGGTTTAGGCTAGCTACCGCTTACGCCTTCTAGCCCCGGGTTGAGCAGAACTCAGTATTCATAAAAATCAACAGAATAAAGTCTGCCTGACAAATCAGCGTTTTTCGATTAACTAAAACGTTTTAACTACACGTTCATGCATCAAACATGTTTAGCATATTTAAGAGAACGGGCCGAAAAGGAGGAAAGTATGCGATTAAAAGAGATTGACCGTGAAGAAAAGATAAGGCATAACGATAATGAACGCGAAGAAAAGATAAGGCACGAAGTCAATGAACGCGAAGAAAAGATAAGGCGCGAAGTCAATGAACGCGAAGAAAGAGCTGCAGAACGTGCCGAAAAAGCTGCAGAACGCGATGAGAAAGCTGCAGAACGCGCAGTTGTAGAGAAGGAGAAAGATAGACAATCAATTAAAGGTATTACAATTAGAAAACGAAAAGGAGATCAAACTTAAAGAGATAGAGTTAAAGTCAAAAGAAATCAATATTTCTACAAATAAAGCCGAAGGGGTTAAAGCAAAGTTATCATTACCAAAGTTTGCAGAAGGTCAAGACATCGAAGTATTCTTAACTTCGTTCGAACGGCTAGCAGAATTACACAAGTGGGACAAATCAGAATGGCCTATTCGTTTAATACCGCAATTAAGTGGAAATGCACTAGAAGCGTACTCGCGTATGTCTCTAGATGAGAGTAAAACATACGATAAAATCAAAAAAGCCATTTTCGAAAGGTATGGGTTAAATCCAGCAGAATATCGTACTTAGTTTCGTTATTCAAAACAAAACCCTAATGAAACCTTCAAAGAATATGCTATTCGAATAGCAAATTACTTCACTCATTGGCAGGAAAGCGAACTTGTCAATAACATGTATGAAAACGTAGTAGACATGATCATAAGAGATCAGTTAATGACTAATTGCATGTATGACTTGCAAGTATACTTACTAGAAAAAGAGCCGAAATCTGTACAAGAGTTGGTTACTTTAGCAAGTGCTTATCAGGTAGCACACAAAGGGAAGGACACAAAGCAAGCAATATACCAACCACCTATGTTTAAACGTAAGGAAAACGTACAACAAAATGCAGAGTACTCACCAGGTGCCTTTGGTTATAAGCGCAAATGTTTTCACTGTAGGAGCGAAGACCATTTAATAGCACAATGTCCGTTAAAAGGGAATTTGGATAATGGAAATCGTAATAAAGACAAAGCATACGGTTATGGAAAACCACCAGGTGCCTTTGATTATAAGCGCAAATGTTTTCACTGTAGGAGCGAAGACCATTTAATAGCACAATGTCCGTTAAAAGGGAATTTGGATAATGGAAATCGTAATAAAGACAAAGCATACGGTTATGGAAAACAAGCAAATGGGTTAATACATTCTCCAACAAAAGTGAGTAAGGCTTGTTATATGGGTGAAATACCGGTTCAAAGGCAGGTAATTGGGATAGGAAAAACGAAACAGCTTACAAATGGGCTTATGTTATCAGAGGGTAGAGTAGGTACAGAGAAAGTGACAATATTAAGAGACACTGGGTGTACAACAATATTTGTAGCAGATAGATTAAAGCATTTAGGTAGGGGGACGGGGTGCTATCAAGTAGTAACACTGGCAAATGGAACGGAATGCCAGTGCCCAGAAGTAATAATTGATATAGAGACAAACTTAACTTCAGGCACTGTTAAAGCATTAGTAATGGACAATCCATTCGCAGAGTTAGTTGTAGGAAACATAGGGCAGTTGGTCAATGTAAATGAGGCAAGTACCTTTCAAGGAATAGAAACACGAGCCATGAAAACAAAGAGAGTGTTCAATGAAAAGATACACAAAAAAGTAGAGGACGAAATTATGTTAGAGAAGGAAGTACAAAAGGTAAGGGAAACCATAGATGCTGAAAACATTGATAAATATGAGGAGATGGCTATTAACAGTTCAGAACTGAAAGATGAGCAAAAGAAAGATATATCATTGGACAAAGGCAGATCATATGCAAAGGAGAAGCGTAATGATGACGTAGAAGAAACAGATCTTGAAGGTAAGAATTCGTATTTTACATTTCATGATGAAATACTGTACAGAGTATACAAATCAAAAGGTCGAGACCCGATTAAACAGATTGTAGTACCAACAAAATATAGAGAAAGAATGTTTGGCTATAGTCAAATCATTTCACACATTAAGAGAATACCTCTTGGGAAAGGAATTCAGCATAGAATCAGACCATTTTTCGTTGCAATGGCTTAATAAGATAAAAGATCAGAACATGAGATTAATGAGATGGAGCCTAATGTTACAGGAATATAGGTTCACAATTGTACATATTGCAGGGAAAAAGAATACGATTGCAGACATGTTGTCAAGATGGGTATACAATTTAAAGTAAATTTGTGAGAGGTTGAGATGATAAAAGCATTATTATCTATCTTAGAGGGGAGGTTTGTAACAAATTCACATTAAGTGATATTAGACAGTGTACCTTTAAGAGAAATGTGCCATATAGTTTGACCGTGCAATAGTGAACAAGAGTGAGTGGTTTTTCTATTGTGCAATTGAGACGATAATTGGGTGTTATATTTGGATGGTCAGTGTGTGTTGGAAATTGGTGGTGATATGTTGTGCTATTAAGAGGTGCAGTAACTTGAGGAAATGAATATACAGATATGTTGCATTAGAACTGAAGGTATTTGGTGAGTAAATTAAAATTATCAGTAGTTTGTGAAATATTGGAATTGTGCTATTTTATCTATACATTGACACTGACTTTGTCAAATATGAAAAGTGCACAATTATGGAATATTAAGAAAGGCTTTATTATTTTATAGGGGAACGTCTCCTCCTTTTTCGTGGCGATGATGTAGTAGAGGATGTGGTGATGGTATGTGATGTAGGGTACAGATCGTAGTCAAGCGATATAGCCAATACGTAGAAGAGGGGTGATACGGGCAATATGATATATTTGTGATATAGATTGAAGCAGTAGATTATAAGTCTGTACAGTGAAGTGATATAGCCTATGCACAGAAGAGTGGTGATATAATCAATATGATATATCCGTGATATAGATGGATTCAGTCAGTAGATGGACTGTACAGTAATGTGATATAGCCTGTGCATACAGGATTGGTGATACTATGCATATTATATATTAGTAACCTATAGGGGTTGCAACAAGGTGTACATAAGATGCTGTTATCTATATTTGTCATAGATAGTGAGAGATTGTGCCACCTATGAAATGCTATTAATGGTTTGCCAACTAAAGGCAACAGTCATATTAATTATCTACAACAATTAGATATTACATAGACAGAGAATAAACTTGAGAAAGGACGTTGAATTATATGACATTTTACAGTGTTTGACATTTGAGTTTGTGAACTCAAAATAGAAAGTATTTATATTAGTATTGAGTGATTGTCTAAAACTCCACGATATTTCTTTTCTTTCTATTTCAAGTTTCCTATCTAACTATCTTCCGTATTTACTTTATTATTAAATACATTTGTTTATTAAAATATAACATGTCTGTTTGTACTTTACTGTTCCGATAAACAAATCGATCGATATTTTCAATATCGTCACAATGACTCAACGTCACACTTAGTTATTGTTGTGTTCGGAGGTAATTATTAATATTAATTATTAATATTTATTACATTTATGTGGGTGAAAGATTGGAATCTCTCAGTGAAAGAATATGCATAATCGCTAAATATTAATAACTAACTCCGAACACAAAACTGTGACGTTGAGTTAAGACGTCAATCAAGTGTTGCTGGCGTTGATGTCGATGTAATACATAGATTATTTAACTGCTGGCTTTGATTATAGGGAAATCGATAGTAGATGTGGTTTGTTTTTTACCTCACTCGCATAGAATCTACGCTCGTTCGTGTAAAGAACCACCTGTCTACCTGCTTGTGAAGAATTTCACTATAATCGATCCCAGCAGTCAAATAAACTGTATGTATAACATGGTAGTTTAATTTAAACATATTTATTTTACATCGATTGCGAAACAAGTTATTGCAACTTAGATTAATCACTCTCGATGGCTTCCTTGGTAGAACCAGTACTAAGCAATGTCGATTAATTATCTTGCTCAAGGATAAATAACGTGGCCGCGGCGAGGATCGAACCCACGACCTCTCGATCTGGATTTCGGCGCTCTACCACTGGACCACGCACTCTACTAACATGTGAAAGATTGGTATTTCTCAGTGAAAGACTATTCATACTCGCTAACTAACTTCGAACTCCAAAATAACTAACTGTGACGTTGAGTCATGACATTTATACTCGGTGTTAGATACGTCCATTCATACATGGTGTTGGTTACGTCCGTATTCATACATGGTTTTAGCTACGTCCATTTATACTCATTGTTAGTTACGTCCATTAATAAATGATGTTAGCTACGTCCCTTTATATCACCAATGGACATTAAGCCATTTATTTGCGATGAAGACACGTTAGGTTATCCTATTCATGACTCATCGTGCCGATCTAATTCACTAGAAGTGTAATTCATCCGCCGAGTATCATTGTTTTACTCCTTCCGGCGTACGATGTGCGGCAATATCGCATACAACCACGCCAAGTTGTAATTACATCATTCGAACTGACTTAACAAGCGTCATACGTCATACTGTGTTACATTATTATATTGACCAGGAATGCTTGCAATGCTTCTTTGACAAAGGATGCATTATCTAGTTTTTGCATAATCATTGAAACGCCATGTCTCCAGCAAAAAGTAAAATCTAATGTATGGAACGCCAAGTTAACATATTTATTCAATTAATTGAACCTCTCTTCAATTATTTGAAGAGAGGTCTAATTCAATTAATGAGAGGTTCAATTCAAGTAAAGAGAGGTTCAGTTCAATTGAATAGAGATCTAATTAAATTGAAGAGAGGTCTAATTCATTTGAAGAGAGGTTCAACTCAATTAAAGAGAGGTTCATTTACTGTACTGAATTAAACCTCTCTTCAATTGAACTGAACCTCCCTTCAATTGAACTGAACCTCTCTTCAATTGAATTGAACCTCTCTTCAATTGAATTAGACCTCTCTTCAAATAATTGAGTTTTTGTTAATTTAGCGTTGGAACGCCAAATTAACATAAACTCAATTAATTGAACCTCTCTTCAATTATTTGAAGAGAGGTCTAATTCAATTGAAGAGAGGTCTAATTCAATTGAGAGGTTCAATTTAGTTGAAGTGAGGTACAATTCAGCATATTAAACTTCTTTTCAATTGAATTAGACCGCCCTTCAAATAATTGCAGAGAGGTTCAAATAATTGAGTATATGTTAATTCCGCGTTCTATACTAATGGGCTAAAACAACAAACTTGCTTGATTTTGTTAGTATTCCGTATCTTAATGTTGGCTTATTGTTTTGCAGGAAATGGTTGACGTGCTACTTGAATTCGAACATAAACGAATAACAAAACATATGAACAAGCATGACGATATAGACAGTCTCGCAGAGCTGATACGACGTCTCCGTAACATTGCATCTCTGAGTGTCACGAATAACAAAACATATGAACAAGCATGACGATATAGACAGTCTCGCAGAGCTGATACGACGTCTCCGTAACACTGCGTCTCTGAGTGTAACGAATAGTATCTTTGTAACACTGCGTCTCTGAGTGTAACGGCGAAGAGTGTAGACAATACAGACATGGCTTAAATAGTGTAGAAAACAAGACGAATATAAGTCATTCACCTTGTAGCGAGAAAGATATCAAAATGAATAGAGCAATATAACATACACTACTCGACTTTTGTAATCGGTCACCCAAGTTTTTTGAAAATAACACGAATACTATTTGTTAAACGACGCCAGTTAAAATTTCAAATGAAAATATCAATTATTAAATTCTTTGAAAAGTGACCGATTGTAACAGTTGAGTAGTGTATATGCGATAAGGAAAGTTCAAAATCTGAATATGGGAGTTATAACGTCAAATAAAACTTTCGAAAACAATTATACTTGGTAATTTTGCCAAAACGTAATCCAGATATCTAATAGTACATTCATGCAGGCGCAATTTATATCAGAGAAACAAAATTGTTCGTGGTATGCAACAAAGATGCCAGTTTTGAAAAGCGGTTGAGAACAAAAGACACAACAATCGGAAGCTGTTTTCACAGGGTTTTGATCTGTTAAGATGTTTATATAACAAATGGAATACTCGGGTTAGAATGGCCTTATTCGATTGCTCCTGTTTATATCTGTCATCACATTTGAAGGAATTATTTCGTTATGATAATACCTATTCCAACTATTGTCATTAACTCGGTTGATCGGTTGATGTAAATGTGATTTCTATGCCCTGCAATGGATGTGGAGCGGGAAAGTAATGGGTTTGGTGCACCCTAGAACCTGGTTTAAACCACCAGCGGCCACTGACCGTTCCATGGCGGTATCCCTATTGTCAACTCTTTTGTGTTTGTGATGTCTTATTTGGCCTTTTATTCATCTTTAAAGTTGTTCTTTGTTTTTGTGTGTGTTTGTGGTTGACTGTCGTCCTTGAATACTGCTTTTCCTTTTCGATTTTTATATCTATATTTACCTTGTCCATCTCTCCGTCCGACTGACCGACAGTTATTCGGTAAGTTTATTTCTCAGACACCAGAAGCCGTAAAGCTTTTAAACATGTTTACATCTATATGACAGCAGTATTTTCATGACAAAAGTAGGTCAATATGAATGAGTTTTACTTATTTTTCGAATTTCGTTTGATGTATATTAACGTTTTACATTACAATTGTACTTTCACTTGTTTGGTAAAGTCCATTTCTTAAACAGTAGAAGTCGTACAGCTTTCAAATACATGAAAGCTGTATGTTGCAATGAAATGACATTTACTGACGTTTTGCACATCTACATGCCAGGAAACATGTTACTACTAAGAGACGGTCGGTTAGAATGACCTTGACATATAAATGAGCATCTTTTTCCCATGTGCAGTTCCAATCAAACCAAGACTACAATATACTTGTTTATGTATCGTGTTGCGCGATTTGCAAATGTCCCTCTTCATATTTTTTCATCAACAGCTATTTTTTATTTTATGTATCGGTTTAATTATCATTAATTACGTTTTATGCAGTGTTTTGTCACTTTTTAAATCACCTCAGACGTAGGCTCAAAGCTGAGTTTGCCACTGACCGTTCCAAGGCGGAAGCCCTATTGTCAACCATTGTTGTGTTTGTGACGTCATTTGCCTTATTAACGTTTGTCCTTTTGCGTGTTTTGGTGTTTACTGTGTTCTGTGAAAGCTGCATTTTCTGTTCGACTTTTATATTTATTTTTATTAAGATCACTCTTCGTCCGTCCGTCCGTCCGTCTTTGCAAACAAATCTTTCTTATTTGACCCACTTCTGTAATCGTTCCAAGTGTTTACAATGGAAAATCCCATCAGTTGAGTGATTCATCCGCATTTGACTACAGTTACATCCAAGCTATTGTCATTTGAAACATTTTTAAAGGTATAATACAATTATATAAATCTGGTTTTTAACAATTTTCATGTTTGTCAAGATTTGCTGATATTATCCTTTAGGTCCATTTCAGTCCATGTGGCGTTTCTATCGATGTATCGGTTTCAATATTGTGATTCATTTAACATTATATTAAGATTTTAGTCATAGTTATAGACATTTTACAAGTCACATTTACATTTCATTGATGATTTAATTGTTTAAATTCAGTCCATTACTGCTTATGTTTTATGGAGCTGTTCCCTTTGTTTTGTTATGTGCTTTTAGTCATTTTCTGCGTATATAAACTTATTTCCTATATATGCGAATTGTGTTATTATTGTTCAAAATATATAAACTGAACTTAACATCATCAAACACTTTTGTTCGGCGTTTAAATATAAACGACTGTAGAAGTCCGCCATTATGTTTACCTGCTTGTTTTATAGGCGCAGCCATTTTCACAGTTTATAGATATCCCGCCATCTTACTTCCTTTACGTAAGTGACGCGTCTGCATTATGTAAACTATATTGAGTGAAATCCCAATACATGTCTATATTTTCATAGAACGTAGATCAGACGCTTGGCCACGATCGTGGTTGGAATGCGCTTTATTTAGCCGTAATTTACGGCAAAGAAATCGGTGTTTGACTGTCGCTTGTATGAGTGAAACTGAAGCAGTCTAGGGGAAAATATGACGTTTGAAAATGGGGCGGTTTTGGCGAGATTTTGAGAGATTCTACGAGACTTTCAAAAAACATAATTTCAAGTTAATTTAATATTCATTTCTTATTTTTAACTTATGAAAAGCAGCAAGTGACGTTAAAAAGTTTAACTGGTGCATCAATAATTGACGTTGTACGTTTATTTACAACATGACGTCACGCAAACGTCGACTTAATGCGCGTGAAAAAAAGAAACTCGAATAATTATGCTAATCGCTAGTGGTCGCTTTAATTGGCCTAATCTGCCCAGACCGATATATGCAAGTAACACATATGCATGATACGGTCTAGCTGGTCAAGACTAGGGCCAGAGTCAACTTAAAACACCTAAAACACGCATAGAAACAAAAAATACTTACAGTGATGAATAAAAGGCAAGATATGACAAGAGTGATTATTCTCTTGTTGCTCTGGCTTCTGCCAAGTCATTGAGTACTTGCTGTGTGACTTACTAGGCTTTTGTTTTTACATTCATATATACATAATCATGTATATGCTGTATTGTACTTATATTGCCTTTAATTCTGTATTGTTTGTTAGAGAATATAATTAATATGCAATTCCTGTGTGTGTTTTGGTTGACTGTGGTCCTTGAATGCTACATTTCCTGTTAGACTTTTTTATCTACTTTTATGGGCGTTTTCCAGGTGTATTAAGTTGTTCATGCTGAGGGTGTGTACACACAATCATTGTTGTATACCTAATACTTAAAACGTCATTAGCCACACTCACTTGTAAAAAGCAAGGTTAAGTTTCTGGTTAATGTACACTGTTTCATTAGTATAGATCCTATACCTTGAAAGTTATAAGCCCAAATCAGGTGTCAGCTAAAAGTAAACTGACAGACAAACGGACCGATAGACAGTCGGACGAACAGACGGACGGACCTCGCCATGACATACAAGTATCTACGAGCGCATACAATTGAAATGCGTTTCTTTGTTTTTTCTTGCACCTTTAAATTTCTTTTAATTTCATTCAAAACGATACTGTACACATCATAAATCGTTTCAATAAGTGGGGAAGACATACACCTTTATCACTTTCTCTGAGAAGTGCGAAAAATATATTATCTAAATTACACAACAACATAACATGAGTTATATTAAAAAATAAGACAAATAATCGTTTTTAAGATTGTTTATTTTAAAAGTTCTGCAAAGCACGAAATACAGGCAGAAACAAGAGAGAAGGATGTTCACTCTTCAAGGACAGGCCCATACATGTAACATATGACAAAATGCAGGCTTCGTGTACTATCCAAGGACAGTGATACCCAAATGCAATGACAACTGAGATCAAATTTATTCTCAGAGTATATTGTTTTAAGTTTTCTTGGTTTTCATGGTTTTAGGCAACAACTTCACCTTTCACATGATTTAAAGTTATGGTTAAAGTTGGACTTGCACTAAAGTCTTGTTTGTTCAGCGTGAAGTTATGGTTAAAGTTGGACTTGCACTAAAGTCTTGTTTGTTCAGCGTGAAGTTATGGTTAAAGTTGGACTTGCACTAAAGCCTTGTTTCTTCAGCGTAAAGTTATGGTTAAAGTTGGACTTGCACTAAAGCCTTGTTTGTTCAGCGTGAAGTTATGGTTAAAGTTGGACTTGCACTAAAGCCTTGTTTCTTCAGCGTAAAGTTATGGTTAAAGTTGGACCTGCACTAAAGCCTTGTTTCTTCAGCGTAAAGTTATGGTTAAAGTTGGACCTGCACTAAAGCCTTGTTTGTTCAGCGTGAAGTTATGGTTAAAGTTGGACTTGCACTAAAGCCTTGTTTCTTCAGCGTAAAGTTATGGTTAAAGTTGGACCTGCACTAAAGCCTTGTTTCTTCAGCGTAAAGTTATGGTTAAAGTTGGACCTGCACTAAAGCCTTGTTTCTTCAGCGTAAAGTTATGGTTAAAGTTGGACTTGCACTAAAGCCTTGTTTCTTCAGCGTAAAGTTATGGTTAAAGTTGGACCTGCACTAAAGCCTTGTTTGTTCAGCGTGAAGTTATGGTTAAAGTTGGACTTGCACTAAAGCCTTGTTTCTTCAGCGTAAAGTTATGGTTAAAGTTGGACCTGCACTAAAGCCTTGTTTCTTCAGCGTAAAGTTATGGTTAAAGTTGGACCTGCACTAAAGCCTTGTTTGTTCAGCGTAAAGTTATGGTTAAAGTTGGACCTGCACTAAAGCCTTGTTTCTTCAGCGTAAAGTTATGGTTAAAGTTGGACCTGCACTAAAGCCTTGTTTGTTCAGCGTAAAGTTATGGTTAAAGTTGGACTTGCACTAAAGCCTTGTTTCTTCAGCGTAAAGTTATGGTTAAAGTTGGACCTGCACTAAAGCCTTGTTTCTTCAGCGTAAAGTTATGGTTAAAGTTGGACCTGCACTAAAGCCTTGTTTGTTCAGCGTAAAGTTATGGTTAAAGTTGGACTTGCACTAAAGTCTTGTTTGTTCAGCGTGAAGTTATGGTTAAAGTTGGACTTGCACTAAGGCCTTGTTTCTTCAGCGTAAAGTTATGGTTAAAGTTGGACCTGCACTAAAGCCTTGTTTCTTCAGCGTAAAGTTATGGTTAAAGTTGGACCTGCACTAAAGCCTTGTTTGTTCAGCGTAAAGTTATGGTTAAAGTTGGACTTGCACTAAAGTCTTGTTTGTTCAGCGTTAAGTTATGGTTAAAGTTGGACTTGCACTAAAGCCTTGTTTCTTCAGCGTAAAGTTATGGTTAAAGTTGGACCTGCACTAAAGCCTTGTTTCTTCAGCGTAAAGTTATGGTTAAAGTTTGACCTGCACTAAAGTCTTGTTTCTTCAGCGTAAAGTTATGGTTAAAGTTGGACCTGCACTAAAGCCTTGTTTGTTCAGCGTAAAGTTATGGTTAAAGTTGGACTTGCACTAAAGCCTTGTTTCTTCAGCGTAAAGTTATGGTTAAAGTTGGACCTGCACTAAAGCCTTGTTTCTTCAGCGTAAAGTTATGGTTAAAGTTGGACCTGCACTAAAGCCTTGTTTGTTCAGCGTAAAGTTATGGTTAAAGTTGGACTTGCACTAAAGTCTTGTTTGTTCAGCGTGAAGTTATGGTTAAAGTTGGACCTGCACTAAAGCATTGTTTCTTCAGCGTAAAGTTATGGTTAAAGTTGGACCTGCACTAAAGCCTTGTTTCTTCAGCGTAAAGTTATGGTTAAAGTTGGACCTGCACTAAAGCCTTGTTTGTTCAGCGTAAAGTTATGGTTAAAGTTGGACTTGCACTAAAGCCTTGTTTCTTCAGCGTAAAGTTATGGTTAAAGTTGGACCTGCACTAAAGCCTTGTTTCTTCAGCGTAAAGTTATGGTTAAAGTTGGACCTGCACTAAAGCCTTGTTTGTTCAGCGTAAAGTTATGGTTAAAGTTGGACTTGCACTAAAGTCTTGTTTGTTCAGCGTGAAGTTATGGTTAAAGTTGGACTTGCACTAAAGCCTTGTTTCTTCAGCGTAAAGTTATGGTTAAAGTTGGACCTGCACTAAAGCCTTGTTTGTTCAGCGTAAAGTTATGGTTAAAGTTGGACTTGCAATAAAGTCTTGTTTGTTCAGCGTGAAGTTATGGTTAAAGTTGGACTTGCACTAAAGCCTTGTTTCTTCAGCGTAAAGTTATGGTTAAAGTTGGACCTGCACTAAAGCCTTGTTTCTTCAGCGTAAAGTTATGGTTAAAGTTGGACCTGCACTAAAGCCTTGTTTGTTCAGCGTAAAGTTATGGTTAAAGTTGGACTTGCACTAAAGCCTTGTTTCTTCAGCGTAAAGTTATGGTTAAAGTTGGACCTGCACTAAAGCCTTGTTTCTTCAGCGTAAAGTTATGGTTAAAGTTGGACCTGCACTAAAGCCTTGTTTGTTCAGCGTAAAGTTATGGTTAAAGTTGGACTTGCACTAAAGTCTTGTTTGTTCAGCGTGAAGTTATGGTTAAAGTTGGACTTGCACTAAGGCCTTGTTTCTTCAGCGTAAAGTTATGGTTAGAGTTGGACCTGCACTAAAGCCTTGTTTCTTCAGCGTAAAGTTATGGTTAAAGTTGGACCTGCACTAAAGCCTTGTTTGTTCAGCGTAAAGTTATGGTTAAAGTTGGACTTGCACTAAAGTCTTGTTTGTTCAGCGTTAAGTTATGGTTAAAGTTGGACTTGCACTAAAGCCTTGTTTCTTCAGCGTAAAGTTATGGTTAAAGTTGGACCTGCACTAAAGCCTTGTTTCTTCAGCGTAAAGTTATGGTTAAAGTTTGACCTGCACTAAAGTCTTGTTTCTTCAGCGTAAAGTTATATTTAAAGTTGGACCTGCACTAAAGCCTTGTTTCTTCAGCGTAAAGTTATGGTTAAAGTTGGACCTGCACTAAAGTCTTGTTTCTTCAGCGTAAAGTTATGGTTAAAGTTGGACCTGCACTAAAGCCTTGTTTGTTCAGCGTAAAGTTATGGTTAAAGTTGGACTTGCACTAAAGCCTTGTTTCTTCAGCGTAAAGTTATGGTTAAAGTTGGACCTGCACTAAAGCCTTGTTTCTTCAGCGTAAAGTTATGGTTAAAGTTGGACCTGCACTAAAGCCTTGTTTGTTCAGCGTAAAGTTATGGTTAAAGTTGGACTTGCACTAAAGGCTTGTTTGTTCAGCGTGAAGTTATGGTTAAAGTTGGACTTGCACTAAAGCCTTGTTTCTTCAGCGTAAAGTTATGGTTAAAGTTGGACCTGCACTAAAGCCTTGTTTCTTCAGCGTAAAGTTATGGTTAAAGTTGGACCTGCACTAAAGCCTTGTTTGTTCAGCGTAAAGTTATGGTTAAAGTTGGACTTGCACTAAAGTCTTGTTTGTTCAGCGTGAAGTTATGGTTAAAGTTGGACTTGCACTAAAGTCTTGTTTGTTCAGCGTGAAGTTATGGTTAAAGTTGGACTTGCACTAAAGCCTTGTTTCTTCAGCGTAAAGTTATGGTTAAAGTTGGACCTGCACTAAAGCCTTGTTTGTTCAGCGTAAAGTTATGGTTAAAGTTGGACTTGCAATAAAGTCTTGTTTGTTCAGCGTGAAGTTATGGTTAAAGTTGGACTTGCACTAAAGCCTTGTTTCTTCAGCGTAAAGTTATGGTTAAAGTTGGACCTGCACTAAAGCCTTGTTTCTTCAGCGTAAAGTTATGGTTAAAGTTGGACCTGCACTAAAGCCTTGTTTGTTCAGCGTAAAGTTATGGTTAAAGTTGGACTTGCACTAAAGCCTTGTTTCTTCAGCGTAAAGTTATGGTTAAAGTTGGACCTGCACTAAAGCCTTGTTTCTTCAGCGTAAAGTTATGGTTAAAGTTGGACCTGCACTAAAGCCTTGTTTGTTCAGCGTAAAGTTATGGTTAAAGTTGGACTTGCACTAAAGTCTTGTTTGTTCAGCGTGAAGTTATGGTTAAAGTTGGACTTGCACTAAGGCCTTGTTTCTTCAGCGTAAAGTTATGGTTAAAGTTGGACCTGCACTAAAGCCTTGTTTCTTCAGCGTAAAGTTATGGTTAAAGTTGGACCTGCACTAAAGCCTTGTTTGTTCAGCGTAAAGTTATGGTTAAAGTTGGACTTGCACTAAAGTCTTGTTTGTTCAGCGTTAAGTTATGGTTAAAGTTGGACTTGCACTAAAGCCTTGTTTCTTCAGCGTAAAGTTATGGTTAAAGTTGGACCTGCACTAAAGCCTTGTTTCTTCAGCGTAAAGTTATGGTTAAAGTTTGACCTGCACTAAAGTCTTGTTTCTTCAGCGTAAAGTTATATTTAAAGTTGGACCTGCACTAAAGCCTTGTTTCTTCAGCGTAAAGTTATGGTTAAAGTTGGACCTGCACTAAAGTCTTGTTTCTTCAGCGTAAAGTTATGGTTAAAGTTGGACCTGCACTAAAGCCTTGTTTGTTCAGCGTAAAGTTATGGTTAAAGTTGGACTTGCACTAAAGCCTTGTTTCTTCAGCGTAAAGTTATGGTTAAAGTTGGACCTGCACTAAAGCCTTGTTTCTTCAGCGTAAAGTTATGGTTAAAGTTGGACCTGCACTAAAGCCTTGTTTGTTCAGCGTAAAGTTATGGTTAAAGTTGGACTTGCACTAAAGGCTTGTTTGTTCAGCGTGAAGTTATGGTTAAAGTTGGACTTGCACTAAAGCCTTGTTTCTTCAGCGTAAAGTTATGGTTAAAGTTGGACCTGCACTAAAGCCTTGTTTCTTCAGCGTAAAGTTATGGTTAAAGTTGGACCTGCACTAAAGCCTTGTTTGTTCAGCGTAAAGTTATGGTTAAAGTTGGACTTGCACTAAAGTCTTGTTTGTTCAGCGTGAAGTTATGGTTAAAGTTGGACTTGCACTAAAGCCTTGTTTCTTCAGCGTAAAGTTATGGTTAAAGTTGGACCTGCACTAAAGCCTTGTTTCTTCAGCGTAAAGTTATGGTTAAAGTTGGACCTGCACTAAAGCCTTGTTTGTTCAGCGTAAAGTTATGGTTAAAGTTGGACTTGCACTAAAGCCTTGTTTGTTCAGCGTGAAGTTATGGTTAAAGTTGGACTTGCACTAAAGCCTTGTTTCTTCAGCGTAAAGTTATGGTTAAAGTTGGACCTGCACTAAAGCCTTGTTTCTTCAGCGTAAAGTTATGGTTAAAGTTGGACCTGCACTAAAGCCTTGTTTCTTCAGCGTAAAGTTATGGTTAAAGTTGGACTTGCACTAAAGCCTTGTTTCTTCAGCGTAAAGTTAGAACGTTTGCAGATTTTGTTTTTGCGCTTTTCATTAGTTTAACAAAAAATATTCATGGCTGGAAAATGCAAAGCAAAACAATTAATAGTAAAATGTCCATGAAACTTAGCAGAAAAAACAGCGTATATTCTGAGTTTTATAAAATCGAAATCATTATTCTGAAGAGAGAAATGATTAAGATATCTAAATCATGTAAAAAGATTTCGTTATAAGAATTATATAAATCACATACTTGAACAAGATAGTATCATAAAGACGGTCAAAGTATTTAATAAAACAATGCGTCGTTATTAGAACGTTCTCTGCGTACGAGACACTACTCGTGTAACCGTAACGTACGAGACACTACTCGTGTAACCGTAACACGTTGGTAACATAAAAGGGCTTATTAATATTATTATGAAATTAATCATCACAATGATTTTCGACTGGAGCATAAATTACGAAATCTTAAATATCTTACATTCCATTATATATCAGGTCCCCGTTTTATAAAACAACTTACGACCATTTTGACCGAAAATCAATTTCTTAAATGCTTCACTATAAATTACAAATAAACGTGATTTCATTACATTTTCTTGTGATATTCCGGCACTATGTGCACACATAATTGTCTGCATTGAATTCTTAGGTGAAAAAAGATTTTAAAATGTAAGACTTATCGTGAGATGTTTAATAAACCAGGGCCCAGGTTCTTTAGAGTGATTGCATGGATTTACATGTAAGACAAACATGGACCTTAAAACAGTTATACTAGTATTAGTATTATTCTAGGTTCTAGACAACTTGTCATGTCAGTACTGTACACAGTCACTCATTACTAACGTTTATTCGCTTTAATAGCAAACAGTTAACATACTCGTAAAATATATGTCAACTGCACGAATAAAAAATGGTAATTAAGTTAAGGAAAGATTACGAAGACAAATTAGGACTTAAGGAGTGGTCTCCCTTCGATGAATTTATGGTGAATCATAAGCGTTACATATGAATTATTGAGATGCCAGTAGGTATTAATGTTCAGAGCTTGTGAATAGACAGTTGCATCTGTAGCATTGTTTTCCCGTTATTGCCACGAAGTCCGCTCTTTCATAACCGGAAACAGACGGAAAGAAGGTATTTCGTTTTATGGAATGTAAGTCACAGGCCCATAACAGACATATAACATTGCATAAAATCTACTCAGTACATTAAAAAACCCAACAGGTTTGATTTTCGATTATTTTCAGTCCGCTGTTTTGTTGTTCAAATCAAGACTGTATTGTATGTAAGTACACCCGTCTCTTTGTCCCAAAGGTTAACATATGGCGATAAACAGTTGCATAAGATTTGCTCTACTTTTTTCACTTAAAACACATTTTGCACGAGCATCTTCGATATCTTTAGAAATTTAAAAAATAAAATACCAGATGTTGCGTTTTCAGATGTACTGAGTGTACAACAGACAAGCCTTCAGAACATACAACAACAAAAAATACCAGGCGGTTGTTTGTATCCTATGTTTAATAGAGTCACACTTGTTTCACATTATACGGCTCAGAAAAGTATTGAGGTTAAAACGGTATTTTTTCCTGACTTAGGGATACAAGTGCCGCCTTGTTTTGAGGAATGGGGATAAAGCAATGTTAACTTATATACAGGGAGGAAATATAACTGAAATCATGGAAATTATTGCGAACTATCTGTTAAAATATCAAGCAAATAATAATAATAATATCAGCGAAGCTAAACGTATAAATATATAGTTTTAAGGAATGTCGCGACACAGCCAAACATTGTTATTATTGAGAGTTCTGAAAATCTTGGAAAAGGGTATGCAAGAATTATCAAAATCGGATGATAAACAAAGAAGTTATGATCATTTGGAGATTCCGTTGAAACGGATATGGAAGCCGCCATTTTGAGAACTATGACATCACAGTTCTAAATGACCATATATGGAATATTTATAAATATGAATATTTATTGATTTATCGGGGAAAGAAACAGCAACTGAATAACAAAATATGTATTCTTAATGGCAATAATGCTTTATATGAACAGTAAAGGATTTTGCATGCATTTGCAGAGATTTTAGATTGACATGACGTCATAGTTCTCAAAATAGCGGCTCCCATATCCATTTTAGAACAACCTTCAAATGGTCATATCTTTTTCGGTTATCATCCGATTTTGATCATTCTTTCACCTTGTTCCATGTTTTTTCAGAACTGGCCGAATCATCTCGAATAATAGCTGTCTTTTATTGGTAAGATCGGTGTGATATCCGATAGAGACCGAAAGAGTGAGAAGAAATGGAGACTTGTTACTGATTCGTGTTACCTTGATGCCATGTTGTATAGGTTTTTGACGTTGAGAACAGGTATTGTGGATAGGAAGACTGAGTCTGCCAAGCGCAGGGTCAGGATAGGGCATCCTAGCCAGGGTCAGGATAGTGCATACACGCTGTACTCATTCATATTTATTACAAGGTGAGCAGTTGCCAGAATGTATACCCTGTTTTGCACCGTTAACGGTCAAACATATCTTGTTGGAAAGTGTAGACTTTGATCCTATGCGACAAAGATACTACACAGTTACTACTATGAAAGAGTTATTTGATACTATAGATTTTAGTCTTGTTTTAGATTTCCTTAAAGAAATCAGGCTTTATAAATCAAAATAATATTTTCCTATATATATTAACTTGTTTACAAGCCCGTTGGCGGGCATTTGTTGATTTAAATATATACATAGTTTATATTGCTACCATATCATCCCTTATTTGTAGATAGTTTTATCTTTATACGTTTACATTATTTTTAATTACTACTTCATTCTCTCATGATTCATCAGTTTTTGCGCACAATATGACCTATTTATGTGTCGACGTGCCATAAAACACCATTCATTCATTCATTCATGTTATTTTCCATAACGATCAAAGTGTACCCGTTATCAGTTTCACAGCCTGCATAGCCTAGGTGTATCATGAATATCCGGTTTAGTGCAGAATGGTTGTAATAAATTATAGGAATTATGAGCTTGAACACATTTTGAGGACAAGGCGTATGCATTTCAAACGTCTAACGGGGATGAACACCTTGTTACAACTTGCCTACCCAGAATCTTGATCATATCCGGGTGTTTTATTTTGTTATTGTCCATTGTTATAACATTTTATTCATTATTTACATAACAAGATGCATACATGAAATACAACAGTATATTAATAAATGACAATGCGAACATATTCCCCTATATTTTTACTTTACTTTAATCAATTGAATCATTATACATTCTTCGTTCGATCATTTAATCACATTCATTGAATCGTTCTTACGTTGATTTACATTCGTTGATTTCTTTTTTTTTATCCATTCGTACCATTCTTATGGTTAATTATTTTTCCGTTATTTTCTGTTATAGGGGAGATTATCAGTTGCCTCTTAAATATCTACTCAAACGCTGAGTATACACCTTTAATCGGTGTGGTTGCCGGGGTAGAATACAACCACTGCAAACACACCGTCACATGCAGAGGGGTAGGACCCTCCCCCCCCCCCCCCCCCCCCCCCACCCACACATTCATATTCATTTTTTCATTTTTTGTTCATGCTCATTAAACGTCTTCATCATGACCCCTGCATTGTTTCAGGTGCCATCTCGCTCACATCACTAAGAGCAGTGGCAGAAAAGCAATAAACGTGGCTCCAGCGTAAATGGAGTTTTTACGATAGAATTTGCAGCAACTCTGCAGTTCAGGGTGAGAAGGTTCTAGGCCATTTTTCATATTTTATCTCGATGTAAATGGAAGATGAGCCTGGCATGTTCATGCCTGTTAGGCGCCATATAACCTGTAATGTGTTGGTGCGCCTTAAAACCCCAATTCAATTCAATTTAATCGGTGTAGTCTGATGTTTTATTTTGTTTCCTTATCATACCTCACGTATTGTGTGAATGAGCTGTTTATGTCAGTTGTTATTATTTCATGTTCATTATAAAACATATTTCTGTTGGATGTCTGGAATGCATAGGATAATTGATACGTTGTATTAGTACCGATAACATACTGTTCTAAAAAATATATAAGCACAAAATAGCAACACCACTCTTTTTCTTATGTCATTTCCGAAAAACAATATAAAACGTATATTTACAACGTCAACGCATATATAGAGACAGAACCAGCAACATGACCAATTTGAAAACTTAGTATTGACTAATTAACTGCTTAGTACTGACTAATTAACTGCTTATACGACTTTAGTATTGACTAATTAACTGCTTATACGACTTTAGTACTGACTAATTAACTGCTTTTACGACTTTAGTATTGACTAATTAACTGCTTATACGACTTTAGTATTGACTAATAAACTGTTTATACGACTTTAGTACTGACTAATTAACTGCTTATACGACTTTAGTATTGACTAATTTACTGCTTATACGACTTTAGTACTGACTAATTAACTGTTTAGTACTGACTAATTAACTGCTTAGTACTGACTAATTAACTGCTTATACGACTTTAGTATTGACTAATTAACTGCTTATACGACTTTAGTACTGACTAATTAACTGCTTATACGACTTAGTACTGACTAATTAACTGCTTATACGACTTTAGTATTGACTAATTAACTGCTTATACGACTTTAGTACTGACTAATTAACTGCTTATACGACTTTAGTATTGACTAATTAACTGCTTATACGACTTTAGTACTGACTAATTAACTGCTTATACGACTTTAGTACTGACTAATTAACTGCTTAGTACTGACTAATTAACTGCTGAGTACTGACTAATTAACTGCTTATACGACTTTAGTATTGACTAATTAACTGCTTATACGACTTAAGTACTGACTAATTAACTGCTTATACGACTTTAGTATTGACTAATTAACTGCTTATACGACTTAAGTACTGACTAATTAACTGCTTATACGACTTAAGTACTGACTAATTAACTGCTTATACGACTTTAGTACTGACTAATTAACTGATTATACGACTTTAGTATTGACTAATAAACTGCTTATACGACTTTAGTATTGACTACTAAACTGTTTATACGACTTTTGTACTGACTAATTAACTGCTTATACGACTTTAGTATTGACTAATTTACTGCTTATACGACTTTAGTACTGACTAATTAACTGCTTAGTACTGACTAATTAACTGCTTATACGACTTTAGTATTGACTAATTAACTGCTTATACGACTTTAGTACTGACTAATTAACTGCTTATACGACTTTAGTATTGACTAATTAACTGCTTATACGACTTTAGTATTGACTAATTAACTGCTTACACAATGAGATTATCGAGCCCAATCGCTATGGCTTTAAAGTAGAATGTATTTATTTGTAACATGTAAACAAACATTCTGAGAAGTTTTTTTGAGAAAGTCATAGATAGAGGTACCCCTGATGGAGTAACTTTTAAGTTATACAACGGTTACGAATATTAAAGTCCTTAACTCGTCTACAAGCTCTGGAAAAGCTAATAACTTGCTATTGGACCATCCCGTCTACGTAGGGATAACTAACGATATCGAAATGGAAATTATCTCTATTCTCATACATTTTTCTTATTATTTCTCCATGCAAATCGAGAAAAGAATCCTCAGCGTCCAAATATTAACTTTGTTAAGTTTTACTGAGTCTACTTTCCTTATTAAATACTAAAGTAGAAAAAGATGGTTGTCAATGTTCCTGTTTGTGAATTTTATATCCTCGTTTAATATATATCATCAAGATACCGAGAAGTGTCATTAAAGACTTCGATGACACCTGGCGGAGTATCTGGTGAAAGAGGCAACATGAAATCCCTTTTATGTGATAGTCCTTGTCGCAGAAAAGTTCTTAATTACTTTTATATTTTAAAAGTAGATCAGGGTCACGATAATACAGTACAGTACAGTAGCTCGGGGATAAACTTATTCGCCATTTCTTTTTAAAGGTCCTAAGTCTAGATAGCATTCAGTGATTGATTGCAATGCATGTCGTGATTAGATAGCCAAACCAATTGGGGCTTTTAGCATGAAATGGTGTCGTAGAGAACATGACCGCTTGGAAAAAGTTCATTGTTAAAAGTAGATATAAAAATAGAGCATGAGATGTAGCATTACAGGGCCACATTATCGTAGATACCTGTAATTACTTGTATTCAGCTAACCACACATTATCGTAGATACCTGTAATTACTTGTATACAGCTAACCACTCTTTACTTCCTCCGAGACTTAGGTTTTCGTTTCGTAACTTACAATATGGAATCCAAGAATTTCATAACAAATGCGTTTTATTTAGTGTTATTTTAATTGTCCTTTTGGACCAATGAGCCCAATTTAGGTAGCTTTGAAATAAAACACCGCTTAAGCCGCCACTAGGGGGCGTGAGAAGTGTGGCTTCTACATTACCTCTCATGAACAGACTGGTACTTTATTCTCTTGCTTGTGTTTGTTACTTGCAAAGAATCACCCATTTCAGTATTTATTAGTTCCTGCTGATAAAGCATCTAATAATGTCATTATTGTTTGACGACTACGTTACGTCAATGTTAGTAAACCATTGCGTGCACGACAAGACAATATTGGAGGCAAACATAAAACGTGTTTAGGATTTAGATATACGTCAATCACAACGTCCACATTATGTCATGTCATCGAACAATCAAAATGAGAGCATAGTGGCGGACTGTAAATGGGTCAACCACTAGAAATACAGCGTGTTTCAAAATTATAGGATCATAACCTCTCTTGACAAACGTTTTAACAAGTCTAATAAAGATTGTTCAAGTATCTTAATTTTGAAATGAAACATCGAAAAATGTGGCCACAGATATCTTAGGGACTAACAGACGTTCGAACAAACATTCGTTCATTCCTTAGTCCCTTTCGGTCCTCCGGCAACAGGATAAAAAAAAAAATCAATTGGCTTGTTATATTTATCACGGTGGCGAAACCACATGACTTTTGATCGAGTTCATGGCAAATTACTATCAACAAAGCGCTCGAATAAGGTAAGTTTGTGTTTCATAATTGTCTTAATATTGAACAAATGTGTTTCAATTAAAGCCACAAACCCGTACACGGTGAGCTCTTTCCTCCTTCAAAAATGTTATATGATTCATCCAGTACTTTCTGAGATTAGACCTCCCAAAAGGTACGCGGTCACACTCGTTCTTTCTTTACCAAGAATGTTGGAGGGCTTCTCTCCAAAACGTAAGAATCTAATAACCTTTTGAGGAGGAGGAAAGAGCTCACTGTGTAGGAGTATGTGCGTTTCGTTCAATATTAAGAACGTTATTAAGCCATCCATACGCCACTGTGGTACCGACCTCCACTATTCATAACACCATTACGCCACTGTAGTAGACCTCCGATATTCATAACACCATAACGCCACTGTAGCACCGACCACCACTATTCATAACACCCTTACGCCACAGTAGTACCGACCTCCACTATTCATAACACCATTACGCCACTGTAGTAGACCTCCAATATTCATAACACCATTACGCCACTGTAGCACCGACCTCCACTATTCATAACACCATTACGCCACTGTAGTACCGACCTCCACTATTCATATCACCCTTACACCACTGTAGTACCAACCTCCAATATTCATAACACGATGACGCCACTGTAGTACCAACCTCCAATATTCATAACACCATTACGCCACTGTAGTACCAACCTCCAATATTCATATCACCATTACGTCACTGTAGTACCAACCTCCAATATTAATATCACCCTTACGCCACTGTAGTACCAACCTCCAATATTCATATCACCCTTACGCCACTTCAGTACCAACTGTGGCGGTTTTAAAAGCAATAACAACCTTTTCTATAAACAACATTTCCCCACCTACCTTCGTTTTACAGTGCATAATTAGATGCTTCATCCGGGTTACTGAATTGGAAAATATATGTCACTGGTTCTCAGCTTACCTTAATTAACTTATGTTTAAACCGGTACCCATGTTATAAAAGTTGGTCGGGTTCCAGACTATAATGTTATTTAATACATAGAGGTTAGTAAAACCATCTCAACCCGTCACACGAACTTCCAGTATAAATACCCGTCATCTTATGAAATTGAGGAGAACTGTTTAATTATCCCGACAGGACACTTCGCCATTAATAAGGTATATAGTACATGATTACTTTCAATCGTTCTATAGTTAATGCAACTATACAGATAGTTAGTATACGTACCAGAAGCCTCTTGCGTTGTAAAAGACTGTCCGCTCATCAAGCACACGCGTCATCTGCTAATAGAACACTTACCTGTAGCAAATACCTCTGTATACTGTCATAGTATAACACGGCTCATTTGTTGGCCTCATTTGCTCGCTGAACGGTACTTGCGTATTGGCTCTTTTGTCAATACAGCGTTCAGTTGACAATCGCTCGTTGAACAGCTCGTTTGTTCAGCTCATTTGTACTATACATTGCGGCTCTTTTGTTAAAGGCTCATTTGTCATAGTACCTTCCCGTGTGCTTGTAGCTCACTTGCTACTAGTAGTATAGCTCGTTGCTATTTGTACTATGACATACAGATACGTATGTGATTGCTCATTCACTCTCATAGACACATATCTTTGAACAGGTTAAACATCACCAAAAGCACGTCAAGTTTAGTTTACAGAACGTTAGGCACTGTCCCCGTTCGCACCCTTCGTACTTGTGCAAACTGCAAATGCTCATTTGAACACATTGCTCGATCTCCAGCAAGTTATCTTGAGCTTACCCATAAATAATCATTGTGTATATATTGTTTTGTGTTGATTCACTTTGGGAGTTATTAATCAATCAACCAATCATTTTTGTTTTGGAGCCGTTCTATGCTCTGTCTGTAATTGAGAACAATTATAATACTCCTAATCATCGACGCACGTTACAAATTGGTGGCAGCGGTGGGATATTCGAGCAATATATTTATTTTTCATTTGAGCATAGC
Organism: Cyrtodaria siliqua; assembly: GCA_037043455.1. Taxonomy (NCBI): domain Eukaryota; kingdom Metazoa; phylum Mollusca; class Bivalvia; order Adapedonta; family Hiatellidae; genus Cyrtodaria; species Cyrtodaria siliqua. Next base: position 66,337 of record JAWPHD010006714.1, on the reverse strand, counting down.
AAGCGTTAGACAAGTTGTACATTATGGATACAGATATGGATGAAATAAATCGTTCGTTAAGGGACATAGAGTTAAAGATAGAGCAGGGAAATAGGAGAATGGCTTTTTCAACACCACTTCCGGAAAATGATACAGAAGAGAAGATATCTATGTATCGGGATAAAAGACGACAATTATCTCAGACTCCTAGCTCCTGCAAAGAGTCAAAGGGCGAATATGAAGAAGATAGAATAGACAAAAATGTCACTATTAGAAAGAATAAAAATGAGCAGTCTCAAAAATCGCAAAAGAGTACTACGACAGCGAACACTGGTGCTAAAGTCAAACCTGCAACATATGATGGCACAGTGTCATGGAGAGATTATAGGGCGCATTTTGATGCATGCGCAGAGTTAAACGGTTGGTCTGATAAAAGCAAAGGATTATATCTTGCAGTCTCACTTAGAGGGCAAGCCCAGGGTGTATTTGGGAACCTTGCTGAAAATTCCAATGACTACAAAGAGCTAGTCAACGCGTTGGAAGAGCGATTTGCTCCCCCCAACCAAACCGAATTGTATAGAGTACAATTGCGGGAACGACGTCAAAAGGCAACTGAGACACTCTCTGAGTTAGCACAAGACATACGCCGACTTACTAACTTGGCTTATCATACGGCACCAACGGACGTCCGCGAGACATTAGCCAAAGAGCAATTTGTTGACTCCTTGGTAAACTCGGACATGAGAATACGAATTAAACAAGCACGTCCAACAAGCCTCAATGATGCAGTTCGACATGCTGTCGAGCTTGAAGCTTACTTGAAGGCTGAACAAAGATCTAAGACGTTTCTTAACGCCATACCGTCAGATACGTTTCTTAATGCTGTGCAGCCAGAAACCAAAGCAGTTGACAAGAGTATGAAAAATGAAAGTTCTGAAATATTAAGTAAACTCGAGAGCCTGCAACAGGTAGTAATTGGGTTACAGAAAGAGGTGAAATCCATGAAAGATAGTCGAAAATTCAAACCACCTCCTTTTGAGCAACAGGGTGTAAGTAATCAACGCTCGAATGTCATTTGTCGTTATTGTAAGAAGACAGGACACGAAATTTCAGAATGCCGTGCTAGGAAAAGACAAAATGAGCGATTGAAATCTAACAACGACCCACCTAAAGAAAAGCAAATAAACCAGAGTCTAACATGAAAATTGGTGACTCGGGAATATTTGTTAAAGGGTGCATTGGATCAACAGAAATAGAGTTTTTAGTGGACACTGGTGCCACAGTAACTATTCTGTCACGGGAAACATTTAATTCCATACATGTCAGTGAGTTAGGAAATAGCACATTCACAAGTGTAAACAGAAAGATTTTATGTGCAAACGAGAACGAAATGGAAATACTAGGGAAAATAGATGCAGACATCAAGATAGGAGAGTCTTCTTATAGTCATTCTATACTTGTAGCTAAAATCGCAGTAGACGCTGTATTAGGTCTTGATTTTATGCTAGCTCATAAATGTAAAATTGACCCTGTTATGGGCAATATCACAGTGGGTTCGCAGACCATCCCATTGATCACAAAGGGTTATTATGGGTGCTTCCGAATAGCCGTCGAAAATACGGTAAACATTCCCCCACGTTCTGAAATTATCATTTCAGGTAAAGTTTGCACTCAGAATGACAAATGTCTTAATGAAGGGATCAGCTTAATAGAACCACTAGAGGGGTTTGTAAAAAGTGAAAGAGGTCTAGTAGCCAAAACACTTGTGCAGAATCAACAAACGGTTCCTCTAAGATTAATGAATGTATCGGGGGAAGTGAAAAAAATTCATGCTGGCACTATAGTCGCCCAAATGAGCTCGGTAAAAGAAGTCGTCCCTACGATCACGGATGCTAACCCAAGCTCGCTTTCGGAACCTTTAAATGACTTACTATTAAGGTCATGTGCAAATCTTAACAATGCACAAAAGAAAGCCGTTGAAGATTTGTTGAGGCGAAATAGTAACATGTTTGCAAACAGTGACCATGATTTAGGGAAAACAGACATTATTTAGCATAGTATAAACACTCAGGATAGTTTACCAACTAAATCAGGACTTCGAAGAGTCCCTGTTCATTTACAACAAGAAATAGACAAAAACCTCGACAGTATGCTAGATAAGAAAGTAATTGAGCCATCCGTTAGTCCATGGGCATCAGGAGTTGTTTTAGTCAAGAAAAAGGATGGAAGCACTAGGTTCTGTGTCGACTACCGAAGGTTAAACTCTGTCACTGTTAAGGATGCATACCCCTTACCCAGGATAGATGAATCCCTTGACCACTTAACTGGAAAACAATGGTTCTCCACGTTAGATTTATGCTCAGGATATTGGCAGCTTGAAGTAGATACCAAAGATAGACCCAAAACAGCATTCATAACTAAGAAAGGTCTATTTCAATTCCGAGTAATGCCATTTGGCTTGTGCAACGCGTCGGCTACATTTGAGCGACTGATGGAAGCCGTGCTCAGTGGTCTCCAATGGGAAATATGTCTAATATACCTAGACGACATAATAGTGATAGCACAGTCATTTGAAGAAATGATCGAAAACTTAAAGAAAGTATTATCAAGGCTCAGTTCAGCTGGATTAAAACTTAAACCCAAGAAGTGTCACCTCTTTGCCAAATCAGTTGAGTTTCTTGGACATATTATCTCTGAGGACGGAGTATCAACCGACCCGTCGAAGATACAGGCTATCAAGGATTGGTGTGAGCCTACATCAGTAACAAAAGTACGCTCGTTCCTCGATTTATGCAGTTACTACCGCCGCTTCATTAAGGGCTTCGCAACAACTGCAAAACCATTGCACAAACTCACTGAAAAGAACAGCACATTTGTTTGGACAAAAGAATGCCAGGAAGCATTCGACACATTAAAAGCGAATTTAACGCAGGCTCCAATTTTAGCGTTTCCCGATTTTTCAAAAGAGTTCATACTTGATACCGATGCAAGTAACCAAGCCATTGGCGCAGTCTTATCTCAGAAATATGAAGAAGGAGAAAGAGTGACTGCATACGCAATCAGAACGCTCACAAAGGCTGAAAGAAAGTACTGTGTGACCAGGAAAGAACTCCTTGCTGTAGTTCATTTCACTAAGTATTACCGTCACTACTTATACGGTAAACACTTCCTTGTTCGCACAGATCATGGTTCGCTCAGATGGCTTATAAACTTTAAAAATCCAGAAGGCCAGCTGGCACGCTGGATAGAAATACTGAACATGTATGATCTAACAAATGAACATAGATCAGGAGCCCAGCATCGCAACGCCGATGCTCTCAGCAGACACAAATGTCGCCAATGTTCACCAGAGGACAAACCTAACAGTGGTATAGTGCATGAACTAGATACAATATGTGTGTCTCAGGAAGACAACGTCTTTTCGTTGAAAGAGTTACAGAACAACGATAAAGAGATCACGTTAGTTCGAAGCTGGTAGGACGATAAGAAAGTCCCTAGTTCTCAAACACTTAGTGCTGCTGGACCAATGACCAAATCACTATGGTCACAACGACAAATGCTTGAAGTTCGCGATGATATGTTGTTTCGTAAATGGTTAGGTTTGGACACCACAGAGCTTCAGGCAATAGTTCCGTTATCAGAAAGAAGACACATACTAGAATACTGTCATGATCACCCTTCTTCAGGTCACTTAGGAATAAGAAAAACTTTGAGTAAAGTGAGACAGTCATTCTATTGGCCAGGTTTGCAAAGAGATGTAAAACATTACATCGCTGGTTGCGATATTTGCGCAAAAGGCAAAGGTCCAGTTCAGAAACAGAAGGCACCAATGCAGATAACTGGTGCAGGATATCCAATGGAGAGGATTGCCACTGATATTGTTGGAGAGTTACCTATGACCGAGCGTGGAAACCGATATATAGTAGTAATAGCTGACTACTTCACCAAATGGGTTGAAGCATTCCCAATGCCAAACATGGAAGCAAAAACAGTCAGTGAAATACTGGTCAAAGAAGTTATAACTAGATTCGGTACTCCAAGTTATATACATTCCGATCAAGGCAGGCAATACGAGAGTCGTTTATTCTCAGAAATGTGCCAGTTGCTTCATATCAAGAAGACAAGAACAACGCCATACTATCCACAATCAGATGGTATGGTGGAACGATTTAACAGGACTTTAGCTAAAATGCTGAAATCTTTTGTTAATGAGCATCATACCGATTGGGACGAGCATATCCCATATGTACTCATGGCCTATCGATCAGTAGATCATGAAACAACTGGCTGTAGTCCGAACTATTGCATGCTGGGGAGAGAAGTCTCTACCCCTGTTGATATTGCGTATGAAATGCCGGCAAGCATCAAGACCACTCCAACACACACGTGGATCTGGGAATTAAAAGAAAGAATAGAAACAGCACACACCTTTGTTAGAGCAAATATCGAAGGATCAATGCTTCGGCAAAAATCATACCATGATAGAAAACTCAGTTGGCAAAAATTTAAACCTGGTGATGAAGTATATGTACACTTCCCTAGAACAATACCTGGCCATTCCCCAAAGTTTACGAACTATTGGCGAGGGCCATACCTTGTTAAAGAGAAGCTGACCGATGTCACGTACAAGGTACAGTGTGGGTATAGGGAAACTATTCAAGTCATACACGTGGACCGCATGCGTCTGAGAAAAAACCAAACCTTAGCACATGAGCATGAAATTGATCATATGGTGGATCCACCTCATGTTGAAGCTCCCGACAACACTGAAATAAGTAATGCCGATTACTCCGTTGAAGAGTCTGAAAATGAGTCTGGCACACAAGAGGCTTCTGGTGAGACAAAACGAATCAGGAAACCTCCTACTTGGTTAAGGGACTATGTGCCCGTTATATCAGTATAACCAATTATGTTTAAAAACAAACTCAGATTCCTGTACATGTTAGGCTGATTCGATTTATTTAGTCTTACATCAAGTATAACTAGTGAGTTATTGTTTTCTTTTTATTCTCGTTTCAGTCGTCTGAAAGTCCGGCTATGCCGAAAATAAAGCACTCCCCAAGGAAGGTGGGTCTGAGATGTCCTATGTGCATCTATATAGCCAGAAACGAAGACGACCTGAAGACGCATCTGCTACTATGTGGACTTAGAACAATGAAAAGTATGTTCTATTGTAAACAATGTCCCTACTCCACGGGGAAAGTGTCCAACCTCAGAAGACATGACAAACAGAAGCATAATGCGCCGATCCAAGATCCAGCTCAAAGCTCAGATCCCAAACCGTCATCTTCTGATTCTGCTGATAAAGCAACGCCTTCTCGACAAATAGAAGATTGGGAACGAGAAGACCCTGGGGATCTCACTGGAGGACACACCGAGGAGGAGAGCGGTGATAGTGAAATTGAGTCGTCTGACGATGACGTAGAGATCACCAGCAAAGAACCTTCCATTGATCCAACCATAAGGAAGAACACAGCACCTCTTCCTCCATATAGTGGGAGGTTTGATCCTAAGCGTATAGCTACGCCACTGAAAATGAATGCACCGCTTATTAAGAATAAGGTAGTCAGAGAGCAGTCAACTCAAACTCCTAGCTGGATATGCAGGCGTATTACAAAACGTATAGAAAGGAGGACCGAGAATAGTGTTAACATTGAGATTGAAACAATCACGGAGGAGGATTTGTCAAAGATAGAATGGACTGAGCGCTGTTGAACACTTTTGAGCTCAGCTATTAAGACTTCTTGACAAATAGTCATGTCATTGTTTGAAATTATTCATGTTCATTGTTCATTTGTTGATTTCAGTTTTTGTTATGTTTTTTATCATGTTTATATAGCACATTTATACCAAACGTTTGTGAAGATATCACACAGTTAGTTGTATTGTTCAATATGTTTCTAAGTTAAAATAACTCCCAAACTTGATTCTAAGTTTTTAAGCCGAGCAACATTGCGGGACGCAAATGAATCGGAGGCGTGGGTAATGTGGCGGTTTTAAAAGCAATAACAACCTTTTCTATAAACAACATTTCCACACCTACCTTCGTTTTACAGTGCATAATTAGATGCATCATCCGGGTTACTGAATTGGAAAATATATGTCACTGGTTCTCAGCTTACCTTAATTAACTTATGTTCAAACCGGTACCCATGTTATAAAAGTTGGTCGGGTTCCAGATTATAATGTTATTTAATACATAGAGGTTAGTAAAACCATCTCAACCCGTCACACGAACTTCCGGTATAAATACCCGTCATCTTATGAAATTGAGGAGAACTGTTTAATTATCCCGACAGGACACTTCGCCATTAATAAGGTATATAGTACATGATTACTTTCAATCGTTCTATAGTTAATGCAACTATACAGATAGTTAGTATACGTACCAGAAGCCTCTTGCGTTGTAAAAGACTGTCCGCTCATCAAGCACACGCGTCATCTGCTATAGAACACTTACCTGTAGCAAATACCTCTGTATACTGTCATAGTATAACACGGCTCATTTGTTGGCCTAATTTGCTCGCTGAACGGTACTTGCGTATTGGCTCTTTTGTCAATTGGCTCTTTTGTCAATACAGCGTTCAGTTGACAATCGCTCGTTGAACAGCTCGTTTGTTCAGCTCATTTGTACTATACATTGCGGCTCTTTTGTTAAAGGCTCATTTGTCATAGTACCTTCCCGTGTGCTTGTAGCTCACTTGCTACTAGTAGTATAGCTCGTTGCTATTAGTACTATAACATACAGATACGTATGTGATTGCTCATTCACTCTCATAGACACATATCTTTGAACAGGTTAAACATCACCAAAAGCACGTCAAGTTTAGTTTACAGAACGTAAGGCACTGTCCCCGTTCGCACCCTTCGTACTTGTGCAAACTGCAAATGCTCATTTGAACACATTGCTCGATCTCCAGCAAGTTATCTGGAGCTTACCCATAAATAATCATTGTGTATATATTGTTTTGTGTTGATTCACTTTGGGAGTTATTAATCAATCAACCAATCATTTTTGTTTTGGAGCCGTTCTATGCTCTGTCTGTAATTGAGAACAATTATAATACTCCTAATCATCGACGCACGTTACACAACCTTCAATATTCATAACACCATTACGCCACTGTAGTACCAACCTCCAATATTCATATCACCATTACGCCACTGTAGTACCAACATCCAATATTCATATCACCCTTACTCCACTGTAGTACCAACCTCCAATATTCATATCACCATTACGCCACTATAGTACCAACCTCCAATATTCATAACACCCTTACGCCACTGTAGTATCAATCTCATATATTCATAACACCCTTACACCACTGTAGCACCAACCTCCAATACACATATCACCCTTACTCCACTGTAGTTCCAATCTCCAATATTCATAACACACGCCACTGTAGTACCAACCTCCAATACTCATATCACCCTTACGCCACTGTAGTACCAATCTCCAATATTCATAACACACTTACGCCACTGTAGTACCAACCTCCAATATTCATAACAGACTTACGCCACTGTATTATCAATCTCAAATATTCATAACACCCTTACACCACTGTAGTACCAACCTCCAATACTCACAACACCCTTACGCCACTGTAGTACCCATAAGACTTTGACTCCTTTGTCAGGCAGTACTATCAGTATGATGATAGTACTCGTGATAGATGATTGATAAACATAAACTATCAATCGGAACTGCCTCGTCGGATTCCGTCACTCGAGAATTCGAATTTGCCGATGACGGAAATTGACGAAGAGTTCAGATCGGATAAATTATAATTGGTTTGATAATATTTTATTATGCAATACATTGAGAATAATAAATGGGTATTTTCATATATCACACCCTATATCAGGGCTGAGACGCAATATCAACCCGAGAGCTTTAGCTCGAAGACTGATTTGGGTCGAGGGCCTGATATAGGGCGTGATATGAAAATACACATTTTTTATTCTATTTATCATATACTTGAGCTTTGTCGAAATTTCAACTTCAGCTCACTCACTACGTTGTTTTCCAGGGAGAAAAAAATGTTTAGATCTAGTCCATTCTGATGCGCTCATGTAGGTACAACATTTATTTTTGTCCGAAATCTTATTGAAAATGAATTCCATTGAATTTGAAATTTCAAGGTGTATTGTCATAAGTGTTTATTTTATCCACGGATAATGATTATATAGTCAATAATCTGCCGCGAAAACAGAATGGAAGTATCTAATGAAACGCAGACGACAAACAATACCCGTGACATATTGTATACAATCGTAACAAATCGGTTATTTCCGTATCACTCCGGTAAAAGGATCGAGATGAACATTCGGTTATTTCCGTGATATGACATTATTTCCAATCTCTACCCAGAGTTGTCGTTCCTTGCATACACATCCATCTCTGTCAATGTCTCACCAAATACCAAGAATCTTGTCAAACGATGAAAAACGGTGGAAATGCAAAATTTCTTGATGACATTACTATTTTTCTGAATTAACTTCATATGAAATGTTTATATTACAAAGAAAACAATTTTCGGCTTGAATGTTTTCAAAACATACAGTAAAATTTGCTCAGGATTATATTGCGGTAGAATAAAGGTTTGTACTTTGACATATCACTCCGCCGTCAACACTTTAAAATAGGCACCACCAAATCGTCCCCATAGCGTAACAGTACAGCGATTTGCTTACCTGTTACCAGCACTTTCCAATATCACATAGATCTTAACAACCTACTTAAATTAAAGTACTAACCCATACTATATATCAAAATGTAGATAATAAGTCGTGTTTCTTTGATTGTTTACATGCCAATCAACGGACGGTGTTGATTGTTATATTTTAGCTATGGTCATGTGACAAATTATCATGTGATCGCAGACTACTTTCTTAGACATCCAGAAAACAATTCAATCCATCGCTGGACATGTCAAACAAATAAAAAAATTAAAAAACAAAACTCTACTTATTGAAACTGAAAAGAAATCTCACTCTGACAATTTATTAGCACTTAAACAAATTTTAAACACCAAAGTCAAATGTTTCGCTCACACCTCTATGAATATCTCCAAAGGCGTCATCAGGTGCCCGGATCTCTCCGGAGTACCTGAAGACGAAATTATTCGCGAGCTTGCGCCACAGTTGGTGACTGCAGCTCGCCGAATAACCATCAAGAGGAATGACAAAATTATTAGTACAAATACATCATACTCACATTTGCAACACCCGTCTTACCAAAAACAATAAAGGTGGCATATCTGCAATTGCATGTTGACGCCTACATTCCAAACCCGTTACGTTGCTACAACTGCCAAGCCTTTGGGCACCACAACTCCAGGTGTACTAAAGAAGAATGTTGTGGTAAATGTGGCGACTCTGCATTCAAACATAACGAATCAGATTGTCCTAACGACCTCAAATGTACCTACTGCGGTCTGGGACATCACGCAAATTCAAAATTATGTGAAAATTTTAAAAAAGAAAAAGAAATCATAACAGTAAAATATACACAAAACATTCCCTTTCCAGAAGCAAGAAAATTAATTGAAGAAAAATATAAAATTTCAAGTCCGACCTCTTACGCATCTATTCTCAAAACAACAGCAACACACACAGAATGCAGGGATGCAAGTACGCAATACGAACCACAGCCAGAAATTCAAAATACAAAGAATACTTCCTCAGTATCAAATCCAAACAAAAGTCAACAAACACAACTTAACAAACCAAAATTAAACTTTTCACCTAATCAAACTTTTACATTTAAATCAAACACAAAACCGGCAGGCTCTGGCAATGTCAAGAGCATGTCAATTTCTCAGAATTGGAAAGAGGGTTCTTCTAAGACTGTGAAGTCTAGAAGTTCCCCAGTCGTGAAGCCTAATACATCCTCGGTTGGAAGGCCTAGTGCTGCTCCGGCTAAGGAAGGTGGAAAGCCTAGTGCTGCTCCAACTAAGGAAGTTGGAAAGCCTAGTGCTTCTCCAACTGGGGAGCACAAGGAGCAGCCAAAGGTGTCTAATGGCCCTATTGAGCTGCATAACAAATTCGAACAGCTTATGGACATTTCAGAGCCGGCAGCTGCACTGCCACTTCCATCCTCTCATGAAAGGTTAGTTGAGGTGCCACTTCAGCTGACTTCTTCCGGGGAGGAGGATCCATCAGTGGAGATGTCGCTGCTTGAGTCTCCTAAGACCTCTCCTAAATCTAAGGCCAAAAATAAAAACAAAATTAAAAATCGCCTTAGCGCTAAATAATGGGTAAAACTAATAAGATCATTCAATGGAATTGTCGAGGTTTGAAACCAAATTATGATGAAATCAGCTTAATTTTAAATGAACACAACCCTATTGCCTTTTGTCTTCAAGAAACATTCTTGAAGACAAATGATAAGGTATCCTTTAAACAATACTCACTATACAATCATATTTGTGATACCGGGGACAAGGCCACTGGTGGAGTTTCGATAATCGTTAATCGAAACATTCCTCACAGACCTGTTGCCTTAAAAAAAAAATTGCAAGCTATTGCGGTCAGTGTTACTATGCACAGAGTTGTAACAATATGTTCCTTATATTTACCACCTAGTTCTTCACTAGACCCTAAAGATCTAAATCACCTAGTTGCACAATTGCCATCACCTTTTATACTCTTGGGCGATTTTAATGCACACAACTACATCTGGGGTTGTAAAGATATAAACGATAAAGGCAAGAAAATTGAGGATTTCTTAGCCAAAAACAATTTGTGTCTTTTTAATAATAAGTCACATACTTACTTACATCCTGCTACAGGCTCTCATTCTTCCATTGATTTAACAATATGCGATCCAACGCTTTTGATGGATTTTTCGTGGAGTGTTGGAGACGACCTCTGTGGAAGTGACCACTTCCCCATATTTCTTGATAATTTCGGCCCTCCACTTCTCGAAAAAACGCAACGATGGAAACTTCGCAAGGCTGATTGGACTACGTTTCAATCTCTTTGCGAGGAACAATTAAAGCCTTCCGTTTTCGAGGATGTTGAAGACGCAACTGCTCTTTTTACTAAAACTCTTCACGATATAGCTGATCAAACCATTCCAAAAACCTCGGCAAATCCTAAACGCCCACATAAACCATGGTACGACGATGACTGCAAAAAGGCAGTCAGCGATCGTAAAGCTGCATTAAATAATTTTAACTTGCGGCCAACTCAAACAAATTTAGATAACTTTAGAGTTTTTCGTGCGAAAGCTCGTCGTACTATTAAGGATAGCAAGAGGAAATCCTGGAGAACTTACGTCTCTAGGCTGAATTCTCGCTCATCTCTTAAGAAGACATGGGACATGGCCCGGAAAATAAGTGGTAAAGGTAATTCTAGTACTGTAAATCATCTTAAAACAGATAATGGAGATATAACATCTGTCAAAGATATTACTAACACTTTGGCAGAAACTTTTTCAAAAAATTCTTCTTCTGAAAATTGTCAACCAAATTTTCTGAAAAATAAGAAACAAAAAGAACAGAAGAAGCTGAACTTCAAGTCGAAAAACTTGGAAAAATACAATAAACTATTCACTCTCAAAGAACTTCGCGAGTCCCTTAAAAAGGCTCATGATACATCAGCTGGTCCTGATGATATCCATTATCAATTACTAAAACATTTACCTGAATCCTGTCTCTCTACCCTTCTTGATATATTCAATAAGGTTTGGGTGACGGGAATCTTCCCCGATTCTTGGCGGGAAGCAATCGTTATTCCAGTCCCCAAACCTGGAAAGGATCATACGGACCCAATAAATTATCGCCCAATCTTTTTAACGAGTTGTATATGTAAAACCATGGAACGAATGATTAATGAGAGACTCGTTTGGTACCTGGAGTCCAACAAACTGATAACAAAGTATCAAAGTGGATTCCGGCGCCAACGAGGCACAACAGACAATCTCATACGATTTGAATCGTTTATTAGGGAAGCTTTCATAAAAAAAGAACATTTAGTCGCTGTATTTTTTGACTTGGAGAAAGCTTATGACACTGCATGGAAGTACGGTATTATGAATGATCTACATGACATTGGTCTTAGAGGCCGATTACCCATTTTTATAGAGAAATTCTTAGATGATAGACAGTTTCGTGTCCGAATGAGTTCAACCCTCTCTGATATTCATGAACAGGAGATGGGTGTTCCACAGGGCAGCATACTCTCTGTCACACTTTTTAATATAAAGATTAACAGTATAGTAAAATGCATCAATCCAGGTGTGGATTGTTCGCTATATGTTGACGACTTTGTTATATGTTATCGTGCAAAAAACATGAATACTATCGAGAGACAATTACAACAAGGTCTCAATAAACTTCAGACCTGGTCTGATGAAAATGGTTTTAAATTTTCTAAATCTAAAACTAATTGTATGCACTTTTGTCAACTTCGTAAACATCATGAAGACCCTCATCTAACACTGAATGGGTCACCAATACCAGTAGTGGATGAGACAAAATTCCTTGGTCTTATTTTCGACCGTAAATTAACGTTTATACCACACCTTAAATACTTGAAGGCCAAATGCCTTAAAGCTCTTAACTTACTTAAAGTTGTTGCAAACACTAATTGGGGAGCAGATCGAAAAGTCCTCTTGCGTCTTTACAGATCTCTTATCAGATCCAAGCTGGACTACGGCTCAATAGTATATGGATCGACTCGCAAGTCGTACTTGCAGATGCTCGACCCTATACATAATCAAGGATTACGACTCGCCTTAGGTGCCTTTCGTACATCCCCAGCCGAAAGTCTATATGTTGAAGCCAATGAACCATCACTGTCTCATAGACGAGACAAATTAGCTCTTCAATACGCCATTAAATTAAAGTCTAACCCTTCAAACTCAACTTTCGATAATGTTTTTAATCCTAGTTGTGAACCTCTTTTTGATCGAAAACCGAAGGCCATTCGACCATTTGGTCTTCGTATTAAACCAAAATTAAGAGACACTGAAATAGACCTAAATTTGATTGCCAAGTACAAAGTACCACAAATTCCACCGTGGACTTTGGAAACTCCAACAGTTATTTTTGATCTTTGTAATAATAACAAATCCAGTACAGACCCTACTGTCTTTCAAAGCAAATTCAATGAAATTATATCGAAATACAATGACTTTCAACATATCTACACAGATGGCTCTAAAGATGGAGATAAGGTAGCTGCAGCAGCTGTTCACAAACATAGCATAAAGAGCCGCCTGCCTGACAAGGCCTCGATCTTTTCAGCTGAACTTAAGGCAATTGAACTTGCCTTAAATTATATTCAGGAATCTGATGATGACCATTTTGTAATCTTTTCTGATTCCCTTTCATCTCTTCAAGCACTGGGTAATTTGAAACATGATAACCCAGTTGTGCTTCAACGTTTAGAAAAGTACAATTCTCTTATAATTGATAATGTTATTATTTTCTGCTGGCTTCCAAGCCATGTAGGAATACGTGGTAATGATAGAGCTGATAGTGCTGCTAAGACAGCATTAGATTTACATATATCTAATACCAAATTACCTTATACTGATTTTTAAAGTTGTATTAACACATATATTCGTAACTCCATTCAATTAAACCGTTACTCGGAGAATGGCGTTCTTCTAGTAGACCCGTTCGTCGAGAGGAAGTTGTCCTAGCCCGGTGCAGGATAGGGCATACACGTTATACTCATTCATATTTATTACAAGGTGAGCAATTACCAGAATGTATACCCTGCTTTGCACCGTTAACGGTCAAACACATCTTATTGGAATGTGTAGACTTTGATCCTATGCGTCAAAGGTACTACAATGTTAATACTATGAAAGAGTTATTTGATACAGTACATTTTA
>JAWPHD010006714.1:27500-47500 GCA_037043455.1 Cyrtodaria siliqua | reverse complement strand
GGCTCGGTGTGGGTATGATGTGACGGGTGGGTATGGTCGGCTCGGTGTGGGTATGATGTGACTGGTGGGTATGGTTGGCTCGGTGTGGGTATGATGTGACTGGTGGGTATGGTCGGCCCGTTGTGGGTATGATGTGACTGGTGGGTATGTTCGGCCCGGTGTGGGTATGATGTCACTGGTTGGTATGGTCGGCTCGGTGTCGGTATCATGTGACTGGTGGGTATGGGCGGCCCGGTGTGGATATGATGTGACTGGTGGGTATGGTCGGCGCAGTGTCGGTATGATGTGACTGGTGGGTATGGTCGGCTCGGTGTCGGTAGATGTGACTGGTGGGTATGGTCGGCCCGGTGTGGGTATGATGTGACTGGTGGGAATGGTCGGCCCGGTGTCTGTATGATGTGACTGGTGGGTATGGTCGGCTCGGTGTGGGTATGATGTGACTGGTGGGTATGGTTGGCTCGGTGTGGGTATGATGTGACTGGTGGGAATGGTCGGCCCGGTGTCTGTATGATGTGACTGGTGTGTATGGTCGGCCCGGTGTCTGTATGATGTGACTGGTGGGTATGGTCGGCCCAGTGTCTGTATGATGTGACTGGTGGGTATGGTCGGCCTGATGTCTTAATGATGTGACTGGTGGTTATGGTTTGCTCGGTGTGGGTATGATGTTACTGGTTGGTATGGTCGGCCCGGTGTCGGTATGATGTGACTGGTGGGTATGGTTGGCTCTGTGTGGGTATGATGTGACTGCTGGTCATGGTCGGCTCGGTGTGGGTATGATGTGACTGGTGGGAATAGTCGGCCCGGTGTGGGTATGATGTGACTGGTGGGTATGGTCGGCTCGGTGTGGGTATGATGTGACTGGTGGGTATGGTCGGCTCGGTGTGGGTATGATGTGACTGACGGGTATGGTTGGCTCGGTATGGGTATGATGTGACTGGTGGGTATGGTCGGCCCGGTGTGGGTATGATGTGACTGGTGGGTATGGTCGGCCCGGTGTGGGTATGATGTGACTGGTGGGTATGGTCGGCTCGGTGTGGGTATGATGTGACTGACGGGTATGGTTGGCTCGGTATGGGTATGATGTGACTGGTGGGTATGGTCGGCCCGGTGTGGGTATGATGTGACTGGTGGGTATGGTCGGCCCGGTGTGGGTATGATGTGATTGGTGGATATGGTTGGCTCGGTGTGGGTATTCTGTGACTGGTGGGTATGGTTGGCTCGGTGTGGGTATGATGTGACTGGTGTGTATGGTTGGCTCGGTGTGGGTATTATGTGACTGGTGGGAATGGTCGGCCCGGTGTCTGTATGATATGACTGGTCGGTATGGTCGGCCCGGTGTCTGAATGATGTGACTGGCGGGTATGGTCGGCTCGGTGACGGTATGATGTGACTGGTGGATATGGTCGGCTCGGTGTCGGTATGATGTGACTGGTGGATATGGTCGGCTCGGTGTCGGTATGATGTGACTGGTTGATATGGTCGGCTCGGTGTCGATATGATGTGACTGGGTGGGGTATCATGGCATGTGTCTGCGATGTAAATAATCCAGTGTGGCAGCGCGATAACCTTGAGCATTAAGCAAACATGTAGACCCCGTCGTTATTGAAACACAACCACCCACAATCACCCACATACACATCCACACCCACATACACCCACACATACCGTCGTGATTGAAACACAACCACCCACAAACACACACATACACACCCACAACCACAAACACCGTCGTGATTGAAACACAACCACCTAAAAACACCCACACACGCATATACACACTCACACCCACATACAACATCGTGAATGAAACACAACCACCCACAAACACACACATACACACCCACACCCATACCGTCGTGATTGAAACACAACCACCCACAAACACACATACACACCCACACCCATACCGTCGTGATTGAAACACAACCACCCACAAAGACACGTACACACCCACACCCATACCGTCGTGATTGAAACACAACCACCCACAAACACACCCATACACACCCACACACACACCGTCGTGATTGAAACACAACCACCCACCCACACTAACACACACCGTCGTGATTGAAACACAACCACCCACCAACACACACACACACATACACACCCACACCCACACCGTCCTGATTGAAACACACCCACTCACAAACGCACACATCCACAGCCACACCCACACCGTCGTGATTCAAACACAACCACCCACAAACGCACACATACACACCCACACCCACGCCGTCCTGATTGAAACACAACCACTCACAAACGCACACATACACACACACACACACTCACATCGTCGTGATTGAAACACAACCACCAAGAAACACACACATACATACACACACAAACACACACACCGTCTTGATTGAAACACAACCACCCACAAACACACCCACCCACACCCACCCACACCCACCCACACCCACACACACCGTCGTGATTGAAACACAACCACCCACAAACACCCACATACACACCCACAACCACACCATCGTGAATGTAACACAACCACCCACAAGTACACACATACACACCCACACCGTAGTGATTGAAACACAACCACCCACAAACACACACACATCCACACCGTCGTGATTGAAACACAACCACCCACAAACACACATACACACCCACACCGTCGCGACTGAAACACAACCACCGAGAAACACACACATATACACCCCCCCCACACACACACACCCCCACACCCACACCCACACCATCGTGATTGAAACACAACCACCCACAAACGCACAAATACACACCCGCACCCACACCGTCCTGATTGAAACACAACAACTCACAAACGCACACAACCACACCCACACCGTCCTGATTGAAACACAACGACCCACAAACACACCCACCCACACCCACACACATCGTCGTGATTGAAACACAACGACCCACAAACACACCCACCCACACCCACACACATCGTCGTGATTGAAACACAACCACCCACAAACACACCCACCCACACCCACACACATCATCGTGATTGAAACACAACCACCCACAAACACACACATACACACCCACACCCACACCGTCGTGATTGAAACAAAACCACCCACAAACACACACATACACACCCACACCGTCGTGATTGAAACACAACCACCCACAAGCACACACATACACATCCACACCGTAGTGATTGAAACACAACCACCCACAACCACACCGTAGTGATTGAAACACAACCACCCACAACCACACACATACACACCCACACCGTCGTGATTCAAACACAACCACCCACAAACACACACACATCCACACCGTCGTGTTTCAAACACAACCACCTACAAACACACACACATCCACACCGTCGTGATTCAAACACAACCACCCACAAACACACACACATCCACACCGTCGTGATTCAAACACAACCACCCACAAACACACACATCCACACCGTCGTGATTCAAACACAAACACCCACAAACACACACATCCACACCGTCTTGATTCAAACACAACCACCCACAAACACATACAAATCCACACCGTCGTGATTCAAACACAACCACCCACAAACACACACACATCCACACCTTCGTGATTCAAACACAACCACCCACATGCATATATGCAACATGCAACCTCCCTCACCGGTTCCCTCCCACCCCAACACACACACACACACACACACACACACACACACACACAACTGTTTTATAAAGCTGTGGTATTGGAATTACTAATATTCTTAATGCATCAATGTATTTTTCGTTAAGCAGTTAGTTAACATAAAAAGGGTACATTAAACTTATAAATAAAAGCTTTCCCTGCGTTTCATGAATGATGAATATTAAGTCATTGCTCGGTCGCAATAGATAAATGGAATATCTTCAATATCACTGATTTTTCACATGTGAATTTATCATTCATGGTTTATAGGCCATGGTCTTTGTAAATTGACATTTCTTCGGTCCACATATATAAACAGAAAGTGACATATTGTTTGTTTATCTATGTGTAGACCCACAGGTTGTTCATAATTAAGATAAGGGTAAAGTAAATAATAATTTGTGAGACAATTTTAATAGCAAAAATAAGGCACACATTCTCGATATGGGTTCTACCACTTGCATAAAAAGCATTTTACTCAAAAGAATATCTCAAACGTTTTGCTCAGGTATTTTCTATAGAACTATATTAGCTTTAACATTATCTTAATATCTTCAATAAAAGAATACTTTATATATCTGTCGCAAAGATCATAAAAACGTGCATATCCGGATATTTTAAAGTCTAAGCTTACTATGATGTGCTTGTCTTCATAAACTATTTCATTCTGACCGACCAACGATAATAAATTAATACTAAAACTTGTATTAAATATTTTATTTTAATATATTTCAACCGTAAACATCCTCAATAGCAAATCTCATTTCCACCTTATCGGCTAAATCCTCCTTGTTTAACCTCCTCAGTCCTCGTATTAATTGAGCTACATCCGCGTTCCTTCTATTGAAAGTCCGCCATTTTTCCAAACACTTGAGCGCTTGTTCTTCAAGAGTTTTGTCCCTTCGCGCACTAATCAAGTCGATCAACTCAATGTCATGTGACCTCTTGTCTCTGTCACGTTGAGGCTCGAACGGCAAACACTCGTACAGGCGCTTCCATTCTCCCGAGATTTCCTGAGCCACAAATCTACAAGCTTCCATGAGTTGACCTGGAATAATAAATATAAGTAGGAACTGAAAGACGATCTCATTACCTTATAATATTACTTCACCCTCTTCGTCACTTGCCCTAACGTTTTGAGTTATCCCTTAACTCTCATGAACAAATTACTCCATGCATCCCCTGTCTTTGTTGTGTTTGTTTTAATGTAGTTTTAGGTCATTTTAGCACATGTTAGGCCATATATCGATTCTTTTTTATTGTAGATGCAGACCAGCCCATTTTTGGGGATCAGAACTAGTACTTATTATACCTCCCGCCATCCGTAAGAATCGACACGTGAACCCGAAGCGATGAGAGGTCACGGTTTTCGAACATGTCCGAGTTTTCATTCATACGTGGTCCGAATATCAACTTTCATACCCCATCCAACCCCTTCTCCAAGAAGCGAAAACGGGGTTGGCTGGGGTATGCAATAAAACCGGCTTGAAATGTTTGCATATTGTGAAATTAAAGTATTTAATAGGTAATTTTAAACAGGTTATCACCTTTTTTTGTGCAAAACTTGTTTTAAACTTGTTTTATTGTCGAAATATCCGTTATAACTTTCTGCTTATATAAGCTGTCCCATCGCTTAATGGAACTAAGGCGGGATCACGTGACACTGACAAAGTTTGGTAAAGATCAAACAATAAACAATAAATGAAGTTGCTAGTGTGTTCACAAGTCAGAATATGACATTTTCCAGAAAAATAAGGGCCATAACTCCGGTCTTACTGACCAAGTTTGGTAAGATCAGATGAAAACTGAAGGCCCTATCGTATTATCGAGGCAAAATAGAGCATATTTAAAATATCAATGGCCAAAACTCCGGTGTTACCGGTCCGATCTGGCTAATTTTCGAACTTGACCGATCTTTCATTGATATCAATAGTATGACCAAGTTTGGTAAATATAGGATTACAAATGAAGGTCATATCGTGTTAACGAGGCTAAATATAGCATATTTAAGAAAAGAAAGGACTATAAATCCGGTATTACTCGTCCGATCTGGCTGGTGTTCGAACTTGCCCGAGCTTCCATTGATATCAACAATCTGGCCAAGTTCGGAAAAGATGAGATGAAAAATGAAGGCCCTTAGAGGCATTCGGCCAGTAGAGCTAAAACTGGATTTTTGGATCTCTACTGCATTTAACTTTCGCCCAAATGAAATGGAAATATGAATGAAACAAGGCAAACTTGCCGTACCTCAATATAGCCAACAATAGCCAAATTTTACAACATATACTGAGCAAAAATAGAAACGTCCTCAACTTTACCCATAGATTTAGACACAATGAAATTATATTTTATTTAATCTTATATGCCAATACCTTTGTAAAAGGCCAGTACTGTCATGAAAACAATTTTCTTTGAATCAAACTTGTGGGCAAACTTATTCCCCTTGATTTGGTTTAAACAGTATTTCCGGGTCTTGTGGTTAACACTTTGAGTTAACACAGTTTTGTTATATTGAAATAAACAGAGAATGACCTCATCACCACAAAAACAGAGAAAAGACGCTGATATTTTTCACTCATTTTTGCGCCATACAGCTTTCAAGAACGAATATTTTCAGATTACCTCCCTTTATAATAAAAATATAATAATTTCGCAATTTGAATAAAACATGTTTTAGCAGCAACAGACAGACTTTGGTTTTTGATGATTATTAATATTGATCAGAATGATTGAGTGATAAGTATAAAAGGATGAAATTGTATCTAGATTGGTGTACAAAGTGTAACTAAGTCAACTCTGTGCAAATCACAGCTTAAAAGAGGGACGTTTCTATTTTTGCTGAGTATATGTACATCGTTTCTTAACCTACTGACGACAAGGTATATATATGTTACTTATTTTGAGAATCCAACGCTACAGACACAATATTAACCGCTTTAACCAGCCAGACTAAACCCCAAAACTGGAGCGTCGAATTAATAGTTACCAACTCATAATTCTTTGTACGCATGTTCAATCAAGGGTATTTAATTAAAAGTATTTGAATTATTATTTTTGAATATACCTATACTTCGTATCGGCACATATACATTATTATATGACCTGAAGTCTTGGCTATAGTTTCGATAAACGGTTTTGTAGTGTAATTTTTGCCGTTATTTTGGAGGGCTAGTTTCTGTAATCAGTACTAAACGCTATACAAACATACAACCATGGTCAGCTTTGCGTGTGTATATATGCTGATTAAACGTATAGGAATTTTCACAGTTTCTTCATGTACCCATGATTGAATATGCGTCAAATGAATTATGAGTTGGTAACTCTTAATTCAGCGCTCCAGTTTTGGGGTTTGGCCTGGCTGATTAAAGCCGGTTTTTTTGTGTCTATGAGTTTGGAATTTCAAAATATTTATGTTATATATATAGGAGTATATAAAACTTGTTATCAGTGGTTTAGAAACGGTGTACATGTGTTTTAAAATGTGTCTGTTTTTGGCGGGATATCTACTTTAACAAATATCATATTATAAGTACTTAAGGGAATCCCTTGGAAGTAACACACACAAACAATAGATTAAGTAGCAGACTCGGTTTTATCGAGTCTGTTCATGAGAGGTAATGTAGTGCAACACTCCTCACGCCCGCTATATTCACATGAGTCAAATGGAGACTATCTTTCTTTCAAATATACGATTTTTTTTTGATTTTTTTTGAGTTTGTGTCAGGAACGCCTTTTAATTCCCCGTCATAGGTGTGTGGGGGTCGTGGAACCAACCCCAGTCACACCGTACAATAAACACGTATTCACTATATACACAGTTCAGAATATTAACATGTAGAACTAACTTATATTACTGCGTTATTTCATTTTTAACTTAAATACATTGCTAGATTAAATCATAATTCCAGTGACAAGTTAACAACTCAGATTTATTTTCAAATTCTATATATCATGCTTATGCTAATACCATCCTCTTGACGAATAATATTAACAATAACAATATTAGTAACAATAACAATAACATTATTATATATTTCATAATTTGTATATTTTATTATATTATGAGCAATACTAAAAATAACACCTATTATAAACATTATTATTATTATTATAACTGTTATTATTATTATTACTATTATTATCATTAAATATTGTTATTATATTATTATTTTATTTTTATTTTTGTATTATTATTATTATTATTATTAATTATTATTATTATTATTATTATATATTTTTTCTTTATTATCATTATTATTATAATTTTTATTATTTTTATTTATACATATCATTATTATTATTATCATCATCATCATCAACATCATCATCATTATCGTCATTATTATAACTATTATTACTATTATTATTATTATTATTAGTATTGTTATTATTATTATTATTACTATTATCATTAAATAGTGTTATTATATTATTATTTTATTTTTATTTTTGTATTATTAGTATTACTAATCATTATTATTATTATTATTATATATTTTTTCTTTATTATCATTATTATTATAAAAACAATTATTTTTATTTATAAATAATATTATTATTATTATTATTACCATCACTTATTATTATTATTTATTATTGTAATTAATAATTATTGTAATTGTTTATTATTATTATTATTATTATTACTATTATTATTTCTATTGTTATTATTACTATTACTATTACTATTATTATTATTATTATTATTATTATCACCACTCATTATTATTATTTGTATTATTATCATTATTATATTTATATTTATTATTATTATTATTATTATTATTATTATTAGTAGTAGTAGCAGCAGCAGCAGCAGCAGCATCATCATCATCATCATCATCATCATCATCATCATCATCATCATCATCATCATCATCATTGTACTCACCTTGCTGATAGAATTCCCGACGTCGTCTGTATAACTTTCGTAAAGTTTCAGGTGACATTTTTAAAACCCTTATATGTTTCATCACTCCATTTTTTCGGTCCAGACTATCTAATCGTTCGTGCATTGATGTTAGTTCAATATTCATTCCTTCTAGACTAGTCTGCATCTCTTCTTGCTCCTGTTTATTAGTGGCTAATTCTATTTTTAATTCGTACGTTCGATCGGAGATTTCTTTTAACTCTTTTTCTAACCTTAACTTCTGTCTTTTCATCACAGTCAACCATTCGTTTAACCTATCACATTCTTTTAGATGTTTGGCAAGTTTAATATGCATTTCTTCCTCCTGTCTAGGTGAAATGAGCCTTCTAGACGACAAGGCAGTCCTTGTCCCTTCTATACTTTCCCCCTTCTGCGCAACCTGGAACTCAAGTCTCTCAACCTTATTATTTACAATTTGTAAACTCTCTTTTCTTTTTCTTTTCTCCTTTCTATGCAGCAGATAATCCTTTTCAACTGTTCGATTTATTCTTTTTCGACGTTCCAAACTGCGTTCTAGCGACGACCTCCGTCTATGTAATTTTACCACATCTTCGTGAAGCGTTTCCTTATATCCGTTATTGAATAAAATCTCTTGCAAAAGTTTATCAGGATATGTAGCATCGTCAGATGTCCACTTTTTTATTTCATGTGCTACTGCGACAATCTGAACACAAATACTTTCCATTAGAGTAGCTACTTTACTACCTTCGCTGATGAATTTATCTAGTGGCGTCTTAACCTCACTGTACCTTAGAATGTCTGCATTTATTGACGTAATCTTTTTCTCTATATCCTTTTTGTAATTTCTTATTTGTTCCTCGTAATCATGAACTACTCTTGCGTCCACACCGCCCGTTTCCTCAGCGAAACTATGGCAGTATTTATACACGTGTTCTTTAACGCATGTAACCAACTTCTCCCTTACGTGCGGTATCATATTTTCAAAATCCTTTGAACGTTCACATATGTGTATCAACTCCGAAAATCCGTCTTTCGCTTTCAAACTTTTATCAATGTTATTATTTCCAACCGTTTCCATAAAATATTTCCAAGAGACAGAATTAGCGGAGTCTATTTTCAAATTTGTCAGCGTTTCTCGGAAACATTCAAGGCATTTGGCGTAATTGGGTTGTTTTGGTGTGAAGTATTTTTGAGCGTATTTCTTTATAATGGTACATATATCGTTTACTGTTTCTTGTATAAGTTTATATTCAACCTCCCTCGACGGTGGCGGTCGGTTGACTTTGCCTTCTCGAGGAGATCTGTTTGATAACATGCTGCCGACCTTAATAATTCACTTATGTTCTATTTGTACGGGTAGCATTACTGCTCTGTATTGTTGTATAAATATAATGTCACTAAAGTCTTACTGTTTCACAGGCAATCACCATTTTAACTAGTGATTTAGATAACTGTTTATACTTGAATGTATATCATTCTCAATGTTTGAATTATTCTCAATATTTTAATCAATTACTCAAAACATGCATCTATATATGTGTGTTATTTATTTCCACAACACATACATATAGAATCCGCACTTAATTCTTGAAAGATCTCATCGTTATGTCTATTTTATCATCTAAATTAGTCAATAGATATTTTGCGCCGGAATTATCATCGATTTATATGTTAAATGGCTTCTTGTCACTAAATTTGTCACTTAATAATCTTAAGTGATAAAAATGACATTTCAACTGCAAACGTCCAGCTGGGTATGAGTATAGAAATAACTGAAATGCATATGTGTCTTGTATCCGGAGTATTGACTTTCCGTTACGGATGCTTGTTAATATTGGCTTACGCTGTCCTATGTCTGACGGCACTTCAACGGTTGCCATGCGCAGCATCTCCGGATTTATTAGATGGGTTGCGATGGTTTGTCAGAACGGTGACATGGTTGTCATTGATTGGTTCCCTGCTACCCTGGAGTGATTCGATTGACTGCACTTTAGGTTGTCACTGATTGGCTATTTGCGTCCATGAAGTGCACTGTATGTTGTCACTGATTGACATTGATTGGTTTCCCTGCATCTCCGGAGTTATTATATTTACTATACCGTAGGGTGTCATTGCTTGGTTCCCCTGTTTCTCGGAAGTGATTAAATTGTCTACCCGAATGTTGTCATTGATTGGTCCCCTGCCTCTCCGAAGTAATTATATTGACTATACTGTTTGTTGTCAAATATTGGTTCCCTGCGTCTCCGGAGTGATTAGACTGACTATACAGTAGGTTGTCAATGATTGGTTCCCTGCGTCTCCGGAGTAATTGTATTAACTATACTGTAGGTTGGTAATGATTGGTTTCATGCGTCTCCGGGGTGATTCGATAGACTATACTGTAGTGATTATCTTAACTATACTGTAGGTTGTCAATGATTGGTTCCCTGCGTCTCCAAAGTGATTGGATTGACTATACTGTAGGCTGTCAATGACTGGTTCCATGCGTTTACGGAGTGATTAGACTGACTATACTGTAGGTTGTCAATGATTGGTTCCCTGCCTCTCTGGAGTAATTGGATTGACTGCCCTGTATATATGTTGTATTACGTCTGTTACCCAGTTTTTCGGCGTAAATTAATAGGCGGATATATCTATCCAAGTTAAAGATGCGGCGTGTGTTTTATTCCTTTGTATCTTTGTACTGCAAGTAGAAAATGAAATCAATTGAAGTATTGCATTTCTCTTTATAACACGAGCGTCTATAACTCTATTTATCACATACTTCCCTATAAATACGTTGTTTTGAATATACTATACGACATAGACCTAGCTAGTCATATCAATCAGGATTTAGTTGCCGAGCAAAAAAGCTTTATCACACGCGTGAAATAAAGGGTAAAACAATGTCATATCACCGAAATAACGGAATGTTCTTTATGACTCTTTCAGCGGAGTGATACGGAAATTACCTAATAGTTACGATTGTAGACGATTTGTCAAACGTATGGTTTGTCGTCTGCATTCCATCCTCTTTTCGCGCCAGATTATTGGCTATACTTGTACATTGAGCTGTCATGTTTCACCATAACTCAACGGAAACGACTTGACTAGTAATGCTTAAAAGAGATAGATAGATAGATAGATAGATAGATAGATAGATAGATAAGATAGATAGATAGATAGATAGATAGATAGATAGATAGATAGATAGATAGATAGATAGATAGATAGATAGATAGATAGATAGATAGATAGATAGATAGATAGATAGATAGATAGATAGATAGATAGATAGATAGATAGATAGATAGATAGATAGATAGATAGATAGATAGATAGATAGATAGATAGATACATAGATAGATAGATAGATAGATAGATAGATAGATAGATAGATAGATAGATAGATAGATAGATAGATAGATAGATAGATAGATAGATAGATAGATAGATAGACAGATAGATAGATAGATAGATAGATAGATAGATAGATAGATAGATAGATAGATAGATAGATAGATAGATAGATAGATAGAAGTAAAATAAAGAACCAAATGTAAGGTATAATACACGGATCATAAAGAGAGTTTAACAAATAATAAATTCAATGATATAGAACCCGCGGATGAAATATGAACCACTTGTGACCATTCATTTTCTGAATAAGACAATTTTTAATCCAATGGCATTCATTTTAAATCAAATTTCGGGAAAAAAATGTCGTGTAGATCTACACTTACGCGACAGACGTGAACACATCAGAATAGGATTACATCTATTGATAATATTATAGTTTTCTCCCTGGAAAACAGCGTAGTAAGTTGACAGTTCAACAAAGTCATTGCTGAAGTATATGATGAATAGAATAAAAAATGTTTATTTTCATATCACACCCTATATCAGGCCATCGACCCATATCAGCCCTCGAGCTAAATCTCTCGGGCTGATATGGTGTCTCAGGCCTGATATAGGGTGTGATATGAAAATACCCATTTATTATTCTCTATTTATCACATACTTCCCTATAAATACGTTGTTTTGAATATACTATACGACATAGACCTAGCTAGTCATAACAATCAGGATTTAGTTGCCGGGCAATAAAGCTTTATCACACGCGTGAAATAAAGGGTAAAACAATGTCATATCTCGGAAATAACCGAATGTTCTTTATGACTCTTTCAGGGGAGTGATACGGAAATTACCGAATAGTTACGATTGTAGACGATTTGTCAAACGTATGGTTTGTCGTCTGAATTCCATCCTCTTTTCGCGCCAGATTATTGGCGATACATCATGTTTGACCAAAACTCAACGGAAACGACTTGACTAGTAATGCTTAGAAGATGAAATAAAAGAGAGGATAGATAGATAGAAGTAAAATAAAGAAACAAATGTAAGGTATAATACGCGGATCATAAAGAGAGTTTAACAAATAATAAATTCAATGATACAGAATCATCTGTGGATGAAATATGAACCACTTGTGACCATTCATTTTCTGAATTAGACAATTTTAAATTCAATGGCATTCATTTTAAATCAAATTGCGGAAAAAAATGTCGTGTAGATCTACACTTACGCGACAGACGTGAACACATCATAATAGGATTACATCTATTGATAATATTATAGTTTTCTCCCTGGAAAACAGCGTAGTAAGTTAGCTGAAGTTGACAGTTCAACAAAGTCATTGCTGAAGTATATGATGAATAGAATAAAAAATGTTTATTTTCATATCACACCCTATATCAGGCCATCGACCCATATCAGCCCTCGAGCTAAATCTCTCGGGCCGATATGGTGTCTCAGGCCTGATATAGGGTGTGATATGAAAATACCCATTTATTATTCTCTATTTATCACATACTTCCCTATAAATACGTTGTTTTGAATATACTATACGACATAGACCTAGCTAGTCATAACAATCAGGATTTAGTTGCCGGGCAATAAAGCTTTATCACACGCGTTAAATAAAGGGTAAAACAATATCATATCACCGAAATAACCGAATGTTTTTTAAGACTCTTTCAGGGGAGTGATACGGAAATTACCGAATAGTTACGATTGTAGACGATTTTTCAAACGTATGGTGTGTCGTCTGCATTCCATCCTCTTTTCGCGCCAGATTATTGGCTATACATGTACGTTGAGCTGTCATGTTTGACCAAAACTCAACAGAAATGACTTGACTAGTAATGCTTAGAAGATGAAATAAAAGAGAGGATAGATAGATAGAATAAAGAAACAAATGTAAGGCATAATACACGGATCATAAAGAGAGTTTAACACATTTTTAATAAATTCAATGATATAGAACCATCCGTGAAAGAAATATGAACCACTTGTGACTATTCATTTTCTGAATTAGACAATTTCAAATTCAATGGCATTCATTTTAAATAACATTTCGGAGAAAAAAATGTCGTATAGATCTACACTTACGCGACAGACGTGAACACATCAGAATGGGATTACATCTATTGATAATAGTATTGTTTTCTCCCTGGAAAACAGCGTAATAAGTTCAGGCCTGATATAGGGTGTGATATGAAAATAACCATTTATTATTCTCTATATATCCAATGTCAATGTAAAATAAATCATTATTCCGCCCGGTTACCACGGAAACAACAATAACCATTGTCAGCACTGCACGTTATTTACCAATATTGTTATTATCTATATGTGCAAGTATTACCGTATCGGAAATGTGTAAAACACGCCTATATTATATTTTATCTACTCCCGTCCACCATCCCCGACCCCTAGCCCCATCCCCTCACACAAACATGTATTAAGATATTGTCCTATGGGTTGGATTATATCGGAACAGCATGCTCATTACATTTCCAAAATATTTAACTCATAAATGCTTTCAATAATAAAGCGTGATGATCCAGACTGAATCAGACAATGCTGTAAAACCTTGTCACTAATTAGTCTTATCAAAACCTGAGACGAAATCGATTGTACCTTGTTCCTAAAATCTGCAAAAGATATGCGACTGCATCAAGTTGCAAACGACAAAATCAGAACAAAATATGTGACAAGTTTCGATGAATCTGTAACGACAACGCTGCTATTAGTTTCATTTTAGATAGTTCAATTACTACAAATATGGATTAATGTAGTGCTGTGGCAGTAGTTGCGGATGTACGAGATTATACTTGAATTAATCATGGGTGCTCATTATGATTACTAGTTACCTACAGGTGTAGCAGAGAGCGAGAGAGAGAGAGAGAGAGAGAGAGAGAGAGAGAGAGAGAGAGAGAGGAAACACAGGCTTCCGGAATAACCCTACTCTAGCTAATTAAAAAGTGTACACATGCCGGGTCTCTCATACATGGGGCCACCCAGTTTACGTTACCTCCGACGAACTAAGCTGTAGAATATGAACGCTGCTAAACAAATAATACGCTTACTACTAAATATATATAAACATGAACAAAATACGCATACTACTAAATAAATATAAACATGAATAGTTGCGCTTCAGTAACACGCCCGGTGTAAGCTCGTTTATTTTATCACGGAACAACATCCTATCAGTATGCATTGTGCCATATGTTGTCAGTATTGTATGTCATATTTCAGAGAAACGGATCCGTAATCGAGAGGCTAAAGACGCTGCGTTTGAAACCCTCTCGCCTCTCACCACTGCACGTTCGAATTCCACTGGTAGCTCGACATGTAACTGAGAAAGCGTTGATTCTTACGGATGACGGTATAAAGTACTGGTTCTACGGATGGCGGGCGGAATACTGTACTAGTTCTACGGATGGCGGGCGGTACACTGTTCTGGTTCTACGGAACTGTAGGTCTCACTACACAGTTAGCTCCCTTGCATGTGACTGTAGAGTGACATGATTCTTACACCAAGAGTACGGGTGTGTTGTTCGGTTTGGGTGTGTTGTTCGGTTTGGGTGTGTTGTTCGGTTTGGGTGTGTTGTTCGGTTTGAGATATTTTTAATAATTGCCCATGGATATTTTCTTTTCCTGTTGCAGGTGAGAAAACAATAGTGTGAGATTGGATGAACAGCGATTAGACGACACTGACAGCTAAATGTGACACATTTGTGGACGCTCAAAATGCGTATGAATTTAGGTGCAAACTGTTAAGTGAAAGCCGAAAAGAGTAACTTGTCCGACACCACTCACATTAAAAAAAAAAGTGGGCTATGTACCAGATTTTGTGGATTTTTATGAGCAGCAGTAACTGTATTTTACCAAAAAAATACTTTTAGACTGTAAATGTTTCATTCAGAACGGAAAATTGGACTTTACTGCCTATGGCCAACACAGTAAAATCGAAGTGTGGTGTGAGACCTGTACTGGTTCTACGGATGGCGGGAGGTATACTGTAATGGTTTGTTTAAACATATTTTAACATTTTTACAACATATATATATATATATATATATTGGTACAGTACATAATTAATAGGATTGGAACGAAAGAAAAATCTTATAGAGACCTTGTACTGGTTCTACACAGGAATAAATGGGTGGTCTGCCTCCACCACTAAAAATTGACCGCCGTACATAGCTAAAATGTACTGGAAAATGACATTTGTGGTTAACATTTGTGTCAAGTTTCATGGAAATCCCTTCAGTTCTTTCAAAGTAATGACTGAGACATTATTGCTTCGGACGGAAGGACGAACGGACGAAATGTGACCTTTGACCTCCAAATGTGACCTTGACCTCTGCAGTACAAACCCGATTATTGCATACGACACACCTTCTCATTGTGGTTAACATTTGTCTGAATTTTCTTGGAAATCCCTTCAGTTCTTTCAAAGTTATGGCTAAGATATTATTGTTTCGGACGGAAGGACGAACGGACGGTGCCATTACCGCATACCTCCCTTCGGGGGCATTAAATCTCTTGAATAAGTATCATACAATACTTTACGTAACTGTGCGATCTTTTCTCCGGACATATAGAAGAACAAGACAAATATACTTGATAGTGAGGCTAGTTTAATTTCGGTTTCATCTGCCTCCCCATCCCCCTCCCCCATTAGCTCCCGCCATCCCGCATACCACCCCTACCACTCACTGCCCCCACCCCATCCCCCACTGCCCTATGCATCACCATCCCTGTGCTAAATAACATAAATCATGTGTTGATGCCATGTTAAAAAATAATTCAATTCGCCTTTAAGCAATTAAGAAGCAATTCAAATTCATTATCGAATAAACAAATTCAACTGTAAATATTCTACTCGGTTTTAATCTTGAGATACCACATGCAGAAGAATCCAGTCGTCGTCATATCGACCGAATGATGTCAAAACTATTCCATTAATGGGCGCACTTAATTGAAAAACGTTTGTATTAACTTTCATTTGATCATAAATTGCAAATAAATGTTGCATCCAAATGCTAAATGCTGTTAAAACATTGCAATAATAACTCCGACAAAGACCATGTTTAGAGAAACGCGCGGGGAATAACACATCGATTCTTCCCAAGCGTTCCCACGTGTTAATGGCTTAAAGCTTTCCCACGTGCAATGAGCTAAACTATTGATTTTGTTATTCCAGCTGAATGTTTATGACAATAGTTGTGACAGTTTCCCCGAGAACCTTAATCAATATGTGATGTTTACTTTTATATTTCGGAAAGATACAAATGATCATAATTGAAATTAAATAAATATGTTCGACCAGCTTTTAGCGTTCACCGAGTAAAGTGTCAATATTTTTAAGATTAACTATTTATATATATATATATACACTATTTACTTAAAAGCTTTATAAAAGGTAGAATTGCATTTGTTACAATAAGAAAGGCATGTAAGAAGTTAATGAAAAGGTAACTGTAACCGTTTGTGAGTCCAATAAAAACACGCTAAATGGACCAGAAAAAAAACACATAAACGTTTATTCTTTTGAATGTTCGCAATAATCGGCATTTCTTATCAATTACAGTGTAATTAAGTGTTTGTTTTGTTATTGATTAATTAGCATCGGTCCGCTATAACCCATTAACAATAATGTGTTCTAATAAATAGCGTAGTATATTTGCGCAAAAATAATGCGCATCAAGATTTTTCATTAACAAGTTAAAAAAGAGAGTTTAAATAACATTAATAAACACCTGCGACGCCAGCAAAATCAGCAACATTGTAATGGGTTGTCTTTTCTTTATCATGACTAAAGGAGAACACAATGAGACTTTTTTTTTTTTTACTAAACTCAGTAAATTGAGTCAGCATTTAAAGGGACACATGGCAATCTTGATTTGTTTAAAACTCACGGTGTCCCGTTAGTTTTTCAACATAATTTGCATTTGTTCAATCATTAATATTAATTATTAGAATAGTTTCAAAGTAAATTATTTTTACATATTACTAATTGTCGTAAATACTGCACCCAATAATATATTTAAACATTGGTAGAATAACGAAGAAAACTGAAATCGTATTTTTTTACTTAAGTATAATGTAAGCAGTTTTAAAGTCAAAATGATGCAGAGATGCTAATTGTAGTGGTTGATATACAACTCAAGATTGCCGTGTGTCCCTTTAATACACCAAAGTCAGCATTCATAGGACTAAACGTCTGTAACTACGCTCATTTAAATATCAGTAATACAAATATACAATGAAGTTCAGCAAAAGTATAATGTCCGCTTTTCGCAAAGTCAGCATTCGTCTATTTAACTTAGAACAGTTACGAAAGTGAGCTTTATGAGTGGCCAGCAGAGTATATAATATAGAGATATGCAACTTGCCGCGAGAATATATAACATAGAGACATGCAACTTACTGTTTCAGATGGGAAATCCTCGATATTTCACGTATTGTAACTATAGAAACTGTTATTTCTTAAAACAATGATCTCAAGTTAAAGAAAGTTGTATTTTGAATGCATTTTTACTTATTTTAACAAAATAGTTATGTTTACTAAAATGTGAAAATAAAAGATTATTTAAAAGTATGACTATGACATATGTATGCTGCTTGTGGTTGTATTCTTCGCTAAAAAAATGTAACTGTAGAGAATGTGTTATTTGTCACAACAGGAGTTTGTAACTGGTCTCAAAGACAATAATATTTCTATGTTGTGATGTTGTTACATTATATATGTAAGGAGAGCCAATGAAGAACAAAAGTTTGCAGTTTTACCCTGTGCCATACGAGATTATGTGAGATTTGAATAAGTGCTCAAATCGATCTCTGTCCAGGTCAAGGTGATTTCGACCTTATTATCTTCCATTTTTTCTTCATGAAAATGATATTATTTTTCAATACATACTGTTTAACACATGTATAAAATGGTTTGGCTTTAAACCTGTCGAT
Source organism: Cyrtodaria siliqua (assembly GCA_037043455.1). Taxonomy (NCBI): domain Eukaryota; kingdom Metazoa; phylum Mollusca; class Bivalvia; order Adapedonta; family Hiatellidae; genus Cyrtodaria; species Cyrtodaria siliqua. Next base: position 28,668 of record JAWPHD010006714.1, on the reverse strand, counting down.
TGTATCCAATCCACAGAGAGACAAACACGTATAAAATGTTTTGGTTTTACACCTGTCAGTTGCATCCAATCCTTAGAGAGGCACGTCTGTAGCGACCAAACTGCAGGTATACGTCTGTAGCGACCAAACTGCAGGTATACGTCTGTAGCGACCAAACTGCAGGTATACGTCCTTTTCGTAAAAGAAGAATACGTTGGAAGTGCAGAATTCTTTAAGTACACGAACAAAAAGGACGCTTTAAAGTTAATTTTCCCAAAAGCATATAGCAATATCTTAAGTCATTCTTCACATTATATCCGCCAATCTGATGAGAAGTATAGCTATGTTTATCAGGAAGTTGGTCTTTAAAAACTCGGCCCATACATGTTTATTTGTAAGTAAATATTTTAAAGTGTTATGTTTCTTAATGATCTACACGAATATTAAACTGTATGTATCTATATAGAGGTGATCCTACCTGAGTGCCTGCTTAATTTATTGAACTAGTTGGATACAATTTAGTGATGCGAGATCGAGCCTAATTCAATGTTAAATAGACTCGAATGTGAGATTCTATTTACAACATAACTAAAAAAACAAAAACAAAAACACACAAAAAAACAACAACAGCGTAATGTTTATGTTTTAATGAGGCTGTCTGTATATATTGTTGCCGTATGATGACATACGTTTCGGATGATGATGTTGTATGTTTCGTCGGTCTCCTCCGTACGACATCGAACTTCGAATCTGCTCCGACGATTTCCGTAATCCGGTATTTTAAAGTTTACGGAAAACGACGAGAACATTTCGATTACACACGGAAATGAACGGAAAAGACCCAGTAATAATTCGGCCTCATTTGCATATTTAACACATTAGTGTATTTTGCTTTATTACATTCCAACACTGCAAGTTAGGTGTGTTTATTGTTGTCACACATGTATAGCGTACGGTATAGTGTTGTGGGTATCAGACATTTCGACAACTCATTCCTGCATGGAAACTACTCAAACTGGACACAATCGATTTCAATCATTGGCAAAATGTCAACACATACTTAAAGTCCCTATCTCGCCAACGACAGCCACATTGTATAACAGGTGTACACTGTTTCTGAATCTACTAACGACGAGGTATATATATAACTTAAATATTGTGAGAATCCGAACTCTATAAACACTATATA
>JAWPHD010006714.1:0-22500 GCA_037043455.1 Cyrtodaria siliqua | reverse complement strand
AACTATAGAGGAAAAAATAAGCTCGGGAATTTCGCAATATATTGTGTGTCTTATGCTGCTTTTACGAATGGCAGGTTGCTACATTAGACTTTTCCTTTCGGAAGAAAAGACAAAACAGAAAGACAAAAACCGCTGCGGGTTCGAATCCCACTGGTAGCTCGACTTGTAAGTGAGGAAGTGTCGATTCTTACGGATGGCGGGAGGTGTACCGTACTGGTTCTCCAGGAAAAGTGGGTGGTCTGACTCCACCACAAAAATTCGACCGTCATATATAACATTACATGTGTTGAAAATGACGTAAAACACCATACAAACAAACAAACAAACAAAAACAGAACATACCATACCCAATACTATCGCTTCAATCATTCATTATTGACAGAATAGACGTTTGGCTCAAGCAGGTGAGCATACTTAGGATGTAAAATTGTGCAATCTCTTTACATATACATTACTGAAATGGCTCAAATTGTCAAAGTGGAAGTTTAATATTTAGGAATTTCGTGTTATAAAGTGTACTGTTTTAAAAAGTCTTCTACATCACAGTTTAGTCCTTTCTCTAACTAACTGCAACCTGTTTTTAAACAAAACACTGAGATTTCTCCGCAATATTACATGGAATTACGTGTACAGAGTATACATTATATAGCGGAAATTCCCGAGTTGCGTTTCTTTTTTCCTTTAGTATATTTACAAATAAATAAGGGACGAATATTAAAAATAACGGTAAAATATATAGGTAGGTACACCTATTTACAAATAAATAATTTACATTATAAAATATCATTCAATTTCTTTAAACCAGTGGGTGTGCAACAAGTATTGCTAAACTTCTTTTTTGTCCGCTTTATATCTAAATTGGTCGGCATACATACAACTTTACATAATGTGCAATTTTGTATAAATAAGTTTAAATAGACAATTGTAATACTGTATGCATTCCCAAAATAATAGGCGGATTAAAATTGTTGGACTACATGAATTATCACAGTGGGGTATTTGTCCAATTACTTTGATATTCAATAATATCTAAATCAGTACCTGCTCCCAATACGTGACAAGGTCCATACAATACAAGAATTTAACAAGGCTTTTTAACACAGCTTGTACAATATTAAGCTAATAGTATTTTATATGTCCAATTACCTTGATATTCAATAATATCTAAATCAGTACCCCCTGGGCTGCTGCTCCCAATACGTGACAAGGTCCATACAATACAAGAATTTAACAAGGCTTTAACACAGCTTGTACAACTATTAAGCTAATAGTATTTTATAATAATAAATACATAGAATACATCTGGTCAAAAGCATCGACGCATTTCTTTTAATTTGTATGCACCTAAACATGTAATTATCTATCACAATAGGGCTAGGGAGCATGTATGGAATGTTTCATTGTCCTCCAAGGAACTGCAGGCGATATAGAAGAATTATGATTCATACCCAATGCAAATGAAAAAGAAAAACAATGTTTCTAATACACTAGATTGAGCCTGGTGTTGCATCTGGTTCGTTTGTATGTTGGATCTGGAAAATTGGCTGACTTATTATATGGATCTATATTTCTGATTTTATAATTCACCCAAATCGTATATCCAATGAATATGACGAGATTTGCAATGTTTTTTTCATATCGGAACAAGATTTGCAATATCGTGATTTCATTAAGTGGTTTAATTTATTGAACTTTTAAAATTGAAGAAACTAAGCTCCGCCTAGCAGGCCATTGTGTGTATAGAGTAGAAAACCCAGGAACAAGTAGCTACATGACAGCTGTCAATTAAGAGTTGCTATACATTGGGGGTTAAACGACTGCTCACACGCAAATAAAATGAAGCCGTCAGAAAATGGGGTTGAACTAGACGTCGATGATAGATCACTCATAATTGTAAAGAAATAAGCACTGCGATCGCTCGCGCATAACATATACTTAAATGTAACCGTGTACATGTATAGGTCTAATTACACTAAATCAACAGGATGTGCTCGCCTGGTGCATCGAAAGTAGTTCTGTATTAAAGAGTGCTAATCTTTTTTTCTTTAAAAACTTTTTTTAGTGCTGGTTCCTGTTATTTTTTGCCTATAACTGTATTCTGGACATGATGTTGATATTTGAAAATGCAGCTCATCATGTTTTTGACAGTTTTTTATATAAATTTGAGAAGTGAAAGTAGACAGGGTATGAAATTGCAAGGGGTAAAAATAGTGTTGACCTTTGACCCGGTGTTAGTATACAACTGAAGAAATGTTTCTTAGAAGGTATTAAAGCCCTTATTTCCTTGTTGATGTTTAATAGCAGACATGTTTATTTGCATGATAAAGTAAGTTTCCCAGAATTCTAACGAGGTTTGAGTTTTTAACAGGTTGTCAACATTCTAACTTTACTATGGAAGGGCAATGGAGACTCATTTACGCTATTATAACCTTTAAACAGTGTCAGAAACTGTGCCTTAACCGGGACTCCTACAGCGCTTTGCCGACTGAGCTATCAAAGATACACGGTTTGCAAAACAATTATTCACCATTTACCTTCACCTGGTTGCGTAGAGATCCACTAATCTTGATCACCTTCGACGCTTGATTGCCAATACAAACGTCTTGACCAGTTGTGCAGAAACAAATTTGAAACTGGAACGACGTGACCGTAATTATTATTTGTTTATTAAAGTATTTCTGACCATCCGCATTTAGTTCGTCGATATAATGATAAAGTTTCCCTCTTTGTTTATATATAAATTGATTGTCTTTCTGCCTTTCTGTATATCTTGGATCAATCTACATTGACTCTGCCAACTTCAAAGAAAAGTAGGGAGAAGGGTTAGGTCACGTGATTATTCAAAAAGGTGATGATGATGTTTATAATGAATCCTATTGCGTGATCCGCAAAGATAAAATAGAGACCTATATTCAAAATGTATCTTGTTTTTCTATGAGTTTATTATTTTTAGTAATTTCTGCTATCGAGCTTCGGTTTGAAATGTTTGCCTCAAACGTATTACTTTGGTAGTAAAATAGTCCCGATTAACACTAAATTGTTTCAAATCTTGCAACATCTAATTTGCAGATATATATTCATATGACGATAATTCTTCGTGGAGAACTGGTGTTCCTGTCTCAACCAATCAGAAACGTTACCAGTGTATCGGCAAAATTCAAACGTTGGTCAGGAGGATTGTTCTAGATGTTTGTCTTGAAAACAAGGAAGCGTCGCAGATGATCCGCTATATATCCAGTTGCCATCACGTTTTAATTATTGGGGTTCATGTTGCCATCACGTTTACATATAAAAAATGAATTTGATGACTATTATAGTTCGCAAGTTAATTCGAAGTATTAATTAGTATTGTAACCATTCATATTGTTCCCAGTGGATAGCACGGTGGACTTGTAATCTGAAGGTCCTGGGCCCTAGCCTCACGAGCGCCTCTAAATTATGTCGGTGTATTATTGTGCATGACACTTTATCGTAGCATGGTCTGTCGGAAGTTTGAGTTTGAATGGTGCTTTACGTCATTAAAATCATAACGTATGTGTTATGCAAAATAATACTTTAAACTCGTTGTTATGGAGAAAGTTGTCAATATCGTCGTCACAACAACTCGTTCCAAGTATGTACATGATTCATACATCACAAACTCGCCGGCGGTAAGTTTTTCAGATCAGACTATTCATTAATAAAAATAAAACTACACTCAATTTAGCGCTGTTGCAGATTGTCACGTGTTTTAGATTGATCCACATATCGCCTCCAGCCCCTATAATATAAGCCAACGTGTGTTCAATGGCTAATATAATATTTTGTTACATCAATAACGTTTATCGCATAACATGGCTTCTGGGAGAGTAATAAACCCATGATTTATTTCTCGTAATACACTAGTGTAAATAAATATTACAGATGCAAATGAGGACCGACCGAATCACTGTGTTTGTGTACATAAAATAATTTAGTTCCAGTTGTTTTCATGGTATATCATACGATACGTTCATACACCTTAAATATTGATCATTATTTCTATTGAAATTTTAATCGTTTTTTTTTTGTTTATAAAATCCATAGTAACGTTAAATTTGGTTTAAGGAGTCGCATTATTTGCCTGGCGAACGCGTTACAGCCGCGTTACGTAGATGCCGTCATGAAAACAACAAAACGACGTCATGATTTCTCTTGCAAATTGCCGCCGTATACAAGGTAAATTAACAACAGTGAAGTGAAACTATCATATCGCAAATTGAATCTTACATTCGTGACTGTGTACTATTGATTTCAATAAACTCGTTGAATAAAAAGATAGGATTCTCGAAACAGCCTCGTATCCTATCATTTCATCCAACTCGTTTATTAAAATCAATAATACACAGTCACTCATGTAAGATCCTCTATATCTAACCACATATTCTCTAATCGAAGCTTCGCTTCGTGTACGTCTAAGAAGAACGCATAATAATAATAAGAACACCGTTCTACATTTATCCCCGTCATATATTTTCAACTCCGAATGCCTAGTTTAGAAGAAAGATATTGCCTACAGACGGGATTCTAAACTTGATCACTATCATTAATAATCAGAAATTGAGTGTTCACATAATACTTGACATTCAAACAAACTGCACCATTGACACGCTTATCATATCGTAACATGAATGAATGAATGGTGTTTTACGGTACGTCGACACATAAATAGGTCATATTGTGCGCAAAAACTGATTAAAGATGAAGAAATAAGTAGTAAGTATGTCAATAACGTCATTGCATATACCATTCAACATTTAATATTCCCTATTCAATATCAATGACAGCTAGTAGATATACCATTCTACGTTTCAGCTGTTATTGGTACTGACTATTCTCTATTCAGTACCAATAACAGCTAGTGCATATACCATTCGACGTTTAATATTCTCTACTCGGAACCAATAACATCTAGTGCATATACCATTTAACGTTTAATATTCTCCACTCAGTACCAGTAAAAGCAAGTGCATATACCATTCGACGTTTAATATTCTCTACTCGGTACCAATAACATCTAGTGCATATACCATTCAACGTTTAATATTCTCTATTCAGTACCAATATCATCTAGTGCATATACCATCAACGTTTAATAGTCTCGATTCAGTACCACTAACATCTAGTGCATATACCATTCAACGTTTAATATTCTCTATGCAATACCAATAACATCTAGAGCATATACCATTCAACGTTTAATATTCTCTATGCAATACCAATAACAGCTAATGCATATACCATTCAACATTTAGTATTCCCTAATCGGTACCAATAACATCTAGTACATATACCATTCAAAGTTTAATATTCTCTATTCAATACCAATACCATCTGGTGCATATACCATTCAATATTTAATATTCTCGATTCAATACCAATAACATCTAGTGCATATACCATTTAACGTTTAATATTCTCTATTCAGTACCAATACCATCTAGTGCATATACCATTCAACATTTAATATTCTCGATTCAATACCAATAACATCTAGTGCATATATCTTTTAACATTTAATATTCTTTATTCGGTACCAGTAACAATTAGTGCATATACCATTCAACGTTTAATATTCTCGATTCAATAACAGCAAGTGCATATACCATTTAATATTTAATATTCTCTATTCGGTACCAATAACATCTAGTGCATATACCATTCAACGTTTAATATTCTCTATTCGGTACCAGTAACACATAGTGCATATACCATTCAACGTTTAATATTCTCTATTCAATACCAATACCATTTACTGCATATACCATTCAACGTTTAATATTCTCTATTCAATACCAATAGCATCTAGTGCATATACCATTCAACGTTTAATATTCTCTATTCAGTACCAATAGCATCTAGTGCATATACCATTTAACTTTTAATATTCTCTATTCAATACCAATAGCATCTAGTGCATATACCATTCAACGTTTAATATTCTCTATTCAATACCAACAACAGATAGTGCATATACCATTTAACGTTTAATATTCTATATTCAATACCAGTAACATCTAGTGCATATACCATTCAACGTTTAATATCCTCTACTCAATAGCAATAACATATAGTGCATATACCATTAAACGTTTAATATTCTCTATTCGGTACCAATACCATATACTGCATATACCATTCAACGTTTAATATTCTCTATTCAATACCAATAGCATCTAGTGCATATACAATTCAACGTTTAATATTCTCTTTTCAGTACCAATAGCATCTAGTGCATATACCATTTAACGTTTAATATTCTCTATTCAATACCAATAGCATCTAGTGCATATACCATTCAACGTTTAATATTCTCTATTCAATACCAACAACAGCTAGTGCATATACCATTTAACGTTTAATATTCTCTATTCAATACCAGTAACATCTAGTGCATATACCATTCAACGTTTAATATTCTCGATTCAATACCAATACCATTTAATGCATATACCATTCAACGTTTAATATTCTCGATTCAATACCAATAGCATCTAGTGCATATACCATTTAACGTTAATATTCTCTATTCGGTACCAGTAACATCTAGTGCATATACCATTCAACGTTTACTATTCTCGATTCAATACCAACAACAGCTAGTGCATATACCATTTAACATTTAATATTCTCTATTCGGTACCAATAACATATAGTGCATATACCATTCAACGTTTAATATTCTCTATTCGGTACCAGTAACACATAGTGCATATACCATTAAACGTTTAATATTCTCTATTCAGTATCAATAGCATCTAGTGCATATACCATTCAATGTTTAATATTCTCTTTTCAATACCAATAGCATCTAGTGCATATACCATTCAACGTTTAATATTCTCTATTCAGTACCAATAGCATTTAGTGCATATACCATTCAACATTAAATATTCTCGATTCAATACCAACAACAGCTAGTGCATATACCATTTAATATTTAATATTCTCTATTCGGTACCAGTAACACATAGTGCATATACCATTCAACGTTTAATATTCTCTATTCAATTCCAATACCATTTACTGCATATACCATTCAACGTTTAATATTCTCTATTCAATACCAATAGCATCTAGTGCATATACCATTCAACGTTTAATATTCCCTATTCAGTACCAATAGCATCTAGTGCATATACCATTTAACTTTAAATATTCTCTATTCAATACCAATAGCATCCAGTGCATATACCATTCAACGTTTAATATTCTCTATTCAATACCAACAACAGCTAGTGCATATACCATTTAACGTTTAATATTATCTATTCAATACCAATAGCATCTAGTGCATATACCATTCAACGTTTAATATTCTCTATTCAATAGCAATAACATATAGTGCATATACCATTAAACGTTTAATATTCTCTATTCGGTACCAATACCATTTACTGCATATACCATTCAACGTTTAATATTATCTATTCAATACCAATAGCATCTAGTGCATATACAATTCAACGTTTAATATTCTCTTTTCAGTACCAACAGCATCTAGTGCATATATCATTTAACGTTAAATATTCTCTATTCAATACCAATAGCATCTAGTGCATATACCATTCAACGTTTAATATTCTCTATTCAATACCAACAACAGCTAGTGCATTTACCATTTAACGTTTAATATTCTCTATTCAATACCACTAACATCTAGTGCATTTACCATTCAACGTTTAATATTCTCGATTCAATACCAATACCATTTACTGCATATACCATTCAACGTTTAATATTATCGATTCAATACCAATAGCATCTAGTGCATATACCAGTTAACATTTAATATTCTCTATTCGGTACCAGTAACATCTAGTGCATATACCATTCAACGTTTACTATTCTCTATTCAATACCAATACCATCTAGTGCATATACCATTCAACGTTTAATATTCTCTGTTCAATAGCAATACCATCTAGGGCATATACCATTCAACATTTAATATTCTCTATTCAATAGCAATAACATATAATGCATATACCATTAAACGTTTAATATTCTCTGTTCAATAGCAATACCATCTAGGGCATATACCATTCAACATTTAATATTCTCTATTCAATAGCAATAACATATAATGCATATACCATTAAACGTTTAATATTCTCTATTCAATACCAATATCATCTAGTGCATATACAATTCAACATGTAATATTCTCTATTAGATACCAATACCATCTAGTGCATATACCATTTAACGTTTAATATTGTCTATTCAATACCAATAACATCTAGTGTATATACCATTCAACATTTAATATTCTCTCTTCAATACCAATACCATCTAGTGCATATACCATTCAACGTGTAATATTCTCTATTCAATACCAAAAACATCTAGTGCATATACCATTCAACGTGTAATATCTCTATTCAATACCAATACCATCTAGTGCATATACCATTTAACGTGTAATATTCTCTATTCAATACCAATAACATCTAGTGCATATACCATTCAACGTTTAATATTCTCCTTTCAATACCAATACCATCTAGTGCATATACCATTCAACGTGTAATATTCTCTATTCAATACCAATAACGTCTAGTGCATATACCATTCAACGTGTAATATTCTCTATTCAATACCAATACCATCTAGTGCATATACCATTCAACATTTAATATTCTCTATTCAATAGCAACAACATCTAGTGCATATACCATTCAACGTGTAATATTCTCTATTCAATACCAATACCATATAGTGCACATACCATTCAACATTTAATATTCTCTATTCAATAGCAATAACATATAGTGCATATACCATTGAAATTTAATATGCTCTGTTCAATACCAATACCATCTAGTGCATATACCATTCAACATTCAATATTCTCTATTCAATAGCAACAACATCTAGTGCATATACCATTCAACGTGTAATATCTCTATTCAATACCAATACCATCTAGTGCATATACCATTTAACGTGTAATATTCTCTATTCAATACCAATGACATCAAGTGCATATACCATTCAACGTTTAATATTCTCTATTCAATACCAATACCATTTAGTGCATATACCATTCAACGTGTAATATTCTCTATTCAATACCAGTAACATCTAGTGCATATACCATTCAACGTGTAATATTCTCTATTCAATACCAATAACGTCTAGTGCATATACCATTCAACGTGTAATATTCTCTATTCAATACCAATACCATCTAGTGCATATACCATTCAACGTTTAATATTCTCTATTCAATACCAATAACAGCTAGTGCATATACCACTCAACGTTTAATATTCTCTATTCAGTACCAATAGCATCTAGTGCATATACCATTCAACGTTTAATATTCTCTATTCAATACCAATAACAGCTAGTGCATATACCATTCAACGTTTAATATTCTCTATTCAGTACCAATAAGGGGCAGGGATACAATTCACAAGAAAAGTGACCCCAGCTGAATCAGTTTTCATTAGAAATAATATTTTACTTCATTTCCAAGCCAAAAATAATGTAATCCCGCCAATATGCCTCGCTCCATGTTGGGATTATTTCTTTCAAGCCCTACTTTCCAGGGCTACGACCCCTGAATCAAAACAAGACAGATCCGACACCATATAGCATTCAACATTTAATGTTCTCTATTCAGTAACCATAAGGAATGAAATAAAAGAGCTTACAAGATTACCACTATTGATTTGGGGGCGTATGATTGGTTGAAAAAAGTATGGGGTCTATTGGGGCATATAGTAAGATTTTAAAGAAAATTCTGATTGGATGAAATTACCCCAATCATAATAATTCCCCATAAAACATCAAAATATTATATTTCGATAATAAAAACATGTTGATTTAGGATATTTTGACTGAAATTTGCATTGTTATGGATACAATTGTACTGAGAGTATATTTGCAAAAAGTAAAATTGCTTTACTGCCATTCTGGAGGAGACCACTTTCAGTGAAATATTAGAGGCTGAAAGCATCACACTACCCCCAACTTGCTGGCCAGTTTTGAGTGTCTCTAAGATAGTTCTTTAAACAAAGTTAGGTTTTATCATCCGTTCGGATATAAGATTAGGGGTTCTAGGCCAAAAGGCTATAATGGAGGCCTATGGGAAATGCGATAGTGGTATATGACCTAGTATGTATCACGATGGTTAAGAAATCGAAATTGCTTTTAGTCGTATATGGTAAGTATTTTAAAATTAGGAAGAAGTAAGTTATTGTCGGTAAGTAAGATAAATGGTTGGTTGGTTGGTTGGTGTTTTACGTCATTTTTTGCACATTTTAGGCTATAAATGATGGTCGATTGTTCGTGGTGGAGGCAGACTACCCTCTTTTTCCGCGGCAGAACCAGTACAGTATACACCTCCCGCCATCCGTAAAAAATGTAAAATAGACCAAATCTAAATAATTTACAGAAGTATCAAATACAACATGCAGAATGTCCTACACAAGTATAAATTGCAAAAATAAAGAACACTGTTTACCTAACTTCTGACATGTAAACGTTGGCGAAGTTAGGGTATTTATCCTTTGATAAAAAGTGATGGATGGGCGGGGATGGTTGGGGTACCACTGCATCAGTCCCATCGACAATGGATCTGGTAGACTAGGGCCTATTACATTAACTAAAATCAAATCACAACTGGACACATAAATAAATATTTTTCTTTGAATTTTTGCCTTTTAAAGAAAGACTGATATGGACTATACGATTTATTTATGTAGTCATGGAAACCAACAATTGTAATACGTGTTAATTGCGTTAAAGGGACACATGGCAATCTTGAGTTTTATTCAAATATTAAAAGTTGCTCATCGATTTAGTAAGCCTGCGTCGTTTTGACTTTTCATATAATTAAAATAAAAATTTAAGATTTCAATTTTCTTCATTGTTTTACCTTTTTTATTTTAATATATTATTGGTGCAATATTATAAAAAGTTAGTAATTTGTAAAAACAATTTGCTTTGAACTATTCTAACAATTAATATTGATGACTGGACAAATGCAAGTTAAGAGAAAAACTAACGGTACGCCATGAGTTTTAAAAAAAATCAAGATTGCCGTGTGTCCCTTTAACTACATATGAGATGTCTGAAGTCGTTAGTATGAGGCTGATGCATAGATCCCGCTCTCTGACATTATAGAGCAGGGTCCGTATTCATAAAGGTTCTGTATGAAGCTGAGGCATAGAACCCGCTCTCTAGCATTATAGACCAGGGTCCGTATTCATAAAGCTTCTGTATGAAGCTGATGCATAGATCCCGCTCTCTAGCATTATAGACCAGGGTCCGTATTCATAAAGCTTCTGTATGAAGCTGATGCATAGATCCCACAGCATTATAGACCAGGTCCGTATTCATAAAGCTTCTGTATGAAGCTGATGCATAGATCCCGCTCTCTAGCATTATAGTCCAGGGTCCGTATTCATAAAGCTTCTGTATGAAGCGGATGCATAGATCCTGCTCTCTAGCATTATAGACCAGGGTCCGTATTCATAAAGCTTCTGTATGAGGCTGATGCATAGATCCCGCTCTCTAGCATTATAGACCAGAGTCCGTATTCGTAAAGCTTCTGTATGAAGCTGATGCATAGATCCCGTTCTCTAGCATTATAGACCAGGGTCCGTATTCATAAAGCTTCTGTATGAAGCTGATGCATAGATACCGCAGCATTATAGACTAGGGTCCGTATTCATAAAACTTCTGTATGAAGCTGATGCATAGATCCCGCTCTCTAACATTATAGACCAGAGTCCGTATTCATAAAGCTTCTGTATGAAGCTGATGCATAGATCCCGCTCTCTAGCATTATAGACCAGGGTCCGTATTCATAAAGCTTCTGTATGAGGCTGATGCATAGATCCCGCTCTCTAGCATTATAGACCAGGATCCGTATTCATAAAGCTTCTGTATGAGGCTGATGCATAGATCCCGCTCTCTTGCATTATAGACCAGAGTCCGTATTCATAAAGCTTCTGTATGAGGCTGATGCATAGATCCCGCTCTCTAACATTATAGACCAAAGTCCGTATTCATAAAGCTTCTGTATGAGGCTGATGCATAGATCCCGCTCTCTAACATTATAGACCAGAGTCCGTATTCATAAAGCTTCTGTATGAGCTCAATGCATAGATCCCGCTCTCTAACATTATAGACCAGAGTCCGTATTCATAAAGCTTCTGTATGAGGCTGATGCATAGATCCCGCTCTCTAACATTATAGACCAAAGTCCGTATTCATAAAGCTTCTGTATGAGGCTGATGCATAGATCCCGCTCTCTAGCATTATAGACCAGAGTCGTATTCATAAAACTTCTGTATGAGGCTGATGCATAGATCCCGCTCTCTAACATTATAGACGAGGGTCCGTATTCATAAAGCTTCTGTATGAGGCTGATGCATAGATCCCGCTCTCTAACATTATAGACCAGGGTCCGTATTCATAAAGCTTCTGTATGAGGCCGATGCATAGATCCCGCTCTCTAACATTATAGACCAGTGTCCGTATTCATAAAGCTTCTGTATGAGGCCGATGCATAGATCCCGCTCTCTAACATTATAGACCAGAGTCCGTATTCATAAAGCTCCTTAGCAATATCTTAAGTCAACTTTTATCAATTCTTTAAACACATTTTCTATCGTTCTAAGACATCTTCTTTATACTCGTATGTTCACTAATTCTATGGATTAATCAACCCCACATCTAAAACCTATCTTAAAATAGATGGAGAGGTTAATAAGGATATTTGAAAATATGTAAAAAAAACTTTTTTTGACTTTTTAAAGTAATATTTTCGGTTTATGAATACCGGCCCAGCACTGAGGTCAACACCCAACCGTGTCTACCAATACTATTTTGAAATTAAAAACTAATTTCTTTACCCAGCAATTCGGTTTAAATTTAAATAGGACCATACTGTTTAATTAAATTAATCATATAATAATAAAAGTAACAGCGGAAACACTGTATATGTATACAGTCTGATTACCGTAACCGTTGAGGTACGGACCCTTTGAGGTACGGACCTTAATATAACATGCAATATACCGTTTTAAATTCGTATCCACATTTAATTTAGTTTAATCCGTTCTACAGTAACAGAGCAGCTAATATCTGTTCGTTCGGGTGATAAAAAAGCGATATATTTATTTTATATTGCACGAAATTCACAATAACATACTTTGAAATAAAACATTGTACAAGCTCATTTGATTGAAATAAACATTTACCTTATTTATATTAGCAATGATCGGCAATTCCACGTTGCAATTCCACGTGTATGTGTTTATGATTTAGCTAACCATCCAGCATGCACGAGTTTACTTAACAGTCAACAATCTTATGTTCGTTCATGGCGAATCCCGGTTTAAATTATATCAGCATTCTCTTTTAAGCATTACTTGGTCCCTTAATATCCTCAATATATCGATGCGAGTTAATGACCACCTTATCTATTACGTCGTCGTTAACATAACTTCAGTCTACACGGAGCATGAAAGTGATATAGGTGACAAAAGTTAACATATCGAGAAGTTAACTGAAGTTAACCAGATACGGTATTTTAGTCTATTTGTTATGCGATAGCTTTCACTATCCATGTATCGAAGACGCTCAATGGTATCTTACAATGTATCTGGCCTACGCAAATAGCAGCGGTGAACCCGATCGATACGTTCTTGTCTACAAAACGACACCGCAGCGGAAATTATGGTTCCAGAACCGCGGGAACTATTTGAGTGATTAAGCACTTCACAAGCATTTAATTGCTATGTGATATACTGACGAGACGATTCATTAATTGAACAAGTGTGGAATTATCACTTTGCATAGCAACAACAGATGCTGTTGCTGTTTAGGGGAAAATAGTTGAAATATGCGATTGCAGCGTTGTCATTAGTTTATTCTTTGCGACAAGTGCACTTTGTAGAATATATAAACAATTTCCACATAAACTAGTTCGAAAGCATGCAAAGCATCAATTCGCCACAGATAGTCTGAACATTCGTCCTCAATGAAACTGGTTTGAATGCCAAGAACCACGATTAAAGACTTTCTTTACAACGAAAACATTCTTTTTAAAACAATAAAAATAACGTGTGTACAATCTTATCTAAACTTATGTATATCAACTTTTCAAATAATCCCTAAAATGGCTGCAGAGAGAAATAATAATGATCGATATGTGGGAAAGAATTGAGAAAAACAAATCCAGTAAAAAAAAGGAATAACAACACACGTCCTGTTTTAAAGACAGCGAGAATTACTTCTAACATTACATGGTTGTGTGATGTTTTAATTATCAATGAGCCAAACCTATACATTGATGACTCTTTCGTACGTTTCATTTATATGAATCCGGGAACCGTACCCTACGATTACTATCGAATAGATCCCTATTGTTCATTAACGTGATTGGAGGATATAATCCGATACACGGGACCTCTCAGCTTACGCCAGTTTCCAACAGACGAGGCTAAGTAAAGTGCCATTGCCCAAGGACACACCGAGGAAAGAGGCGATAGTGAGGAGGGAACCATACAATGATGATGAGTTCCCATAGTTACAAGAACCGTACATTAGGTGGAGAGTTAAGAAATATTCAAAGTACATTTCTGGTGCTTTTGTACTCATTAGCATTCCAGTGATATGTAGAAACATTTTTTCTTAATTTTAACTTATAGTCGTAAAATATAAATCTGAAAACGTGTTCGTAGTGTGTGTGTGTGTGTGTGTGTGTGTGGTGGTGGTGGTGGTGGTGGGGGGGGGGGGGGGGGGGGGGGGGGGGGGGGGGGGGGGGGGGAACCTACCAAAACGATCTAGCATTGTTGCCGTCAGCATCGTTTCAGGAATACCCGGTGCTGCTGACTGGCGTTCACTGTTCACGAAAATACTTTTATCATATAATATGGCGTCTGGGAGTGTGATAAAGCTATTTGTCGTGATACACGAGTGTATTACGGATGCAAATGACGACCGAATCACTGCGCTTGTGTGCAGCAAAACATTTACTCCCAATTGTTTGCATGGTATATCATACGATATATTGAGACACCTTAATTAGTTATCATTATTTGAAATCTTTCTTTATACAATGCATGTTAGTAACGTTAAATTTGGTTTAAGGTTTCGCATTATTTGTAGGGCTGATTCATTACAACCGCGTAAGGTAGCTGACAAAACGACGTTGTGATTTGTCTTGTTTTGTTATGTGATGAACAGAATCTTACATTCGTGACTGTGTCTTATTGACTTTAATAAACATGTTGGATAAAAAGATAGCTCGGCAGAGCCTCGTATCCTATCATTTTATCCAAATCGTTTATTAAAATCAATAATACACAATCCCTCATGTAATTAAGATCCTCTATATATTGTAACTATTTCTTTAAAATAGTTAACTTTAATTCAACCCTACTGTGAAAGATATTATTACACACCAATACACACCAAATATCCTGACCGAAAGTCCAAAGCTAGTCGTTTTAATTTGTACGTTTCGTGATGAGGGGTAGTGAAGTTCAAGTACATGCAAACATGTATTGTCACTAACACATAGCCTTTACACGAATCAAATGGACAAATGTGCTAAACATTTCGTTTTGATAAGGCGTATTTTTATTTACGCTTTCTTGTCAATTTGGCGACTGAATATAGGATAATAGCAAGTTGGTGTACACATAAATTCGATTTAAACTAACCAGTAGACCATATTGCTGACTGAAGTCGGTAACTAACCAGTAGACCATATTGCTGACTGAAGTCGGTAACTAACCAGTAGGCCATATTGCTGACTGAAGTCGGTAACCAGTGACCATATTGCTGACTGAAGTCGGTAACCAGTAGAGCGTATTGCTGACTGAAGTCGGTAACAAGTAGACCATATTGCTGACTGAAGTCGGTAACCAGTAGACCATATTGCTGACTGAAGTCGGTAACAGTAGACCATATTGCTGACTGAAGTCGGTAACCAGTAGACCATATTGCTGACTGAAGTCGGTAACCAGTAGACCATATTGCTGACTGAAGTCGGTAACCAGTAGACCATATTGCTGACTGAATTCGGTAACTAACCAGTAGACCATATTGCTGACTGAAGTCGGTAACTAACCAGTAGGCCATATTGCTGACTGAAGTCGGTAACTAACCAGTAAACCATATTGCTGACTGAAGTCGGTAACCAGTAGACCATATTGCTGACTGAAGTCGGTAACCAGTAGACCATATTGCTGACTGAAGTCGGTAACCAGTAGACCATATTGCTGACTGAAGTCGGTAACCAGTAGACCGTATTGCTGACTGAAGTCGGTAACCAGTAGACCATATTGCTGACTGAAGTCGGTAACCAGTAGACCACGTAGACCATATTGCTGACTGAAGTCGGTAACCAGTAGACCATATTGCTGACTGAAGTCGGTAACCAGTAGACCGTATTGCTGACTGAAGTCGGTAACCAGTAGACCATAACCTACCAAAACGATCTAGCATTGTTGCCGTCAGCATCGTTTCAGGAATACCCGGTGCTGCTGACTGGCGTTCACTGTTCACGAAAATACTTTTATCATATAATATGGCGTCTGGGAGTGTGATAAAGCTATTTGTCGTGATACACGAGTGTATTACGGATGCAAATGACGACCGAATCACTGCGCTTGTGTGCAGCAAAACATTTACTCCCAATTGTTTGCATGGTATATCATACGATATATTGAGACACCTTAATTAGTTATCATTATTTGAAATCTTTCTTTATACAATGCATGTTAGTAACGTTAAATTTGGTTTAAGGTTTCGCATTATTTGTAGGGCTGATTCATTACAACCGCGTAAGGTAGCTGACAAAACGACGTTGTGATTTGTCTTGTTTTGTTATGTGATGAACAGAATCTTACATTCGTGACTGTGTCTTATTGACTTTAATAAACATGTTGGATAAAAAGATAGCTCGGCAGAGCCTCGTATCCTATCATTTTATCCAAATCGTTTATTAAAATCAATAATACACAATCCCTCATGTAATTAAGATCCTCTATATATTGTAACTATTTCTTTAAAATAGTTAACTTTAATTCAACCCTACTGTGAAAGATATTATTACACACCAATACACACCAAATATCCTGACCGAAAGTCCAAAGCTAGTCGTTTTAATTTGTACGTTTCGTGATGAGGGGTAGTGAAGTTCAAGTACATGCAAACATGTATTGTCACTAACACATAGCCTTTACACGAATCAAATGGACAAATGTGCTAAACATTTCGTTTTGATAAGGCGTATTTTTATTTACGCTTTCTTGTCAATTTGGCGACTGAATATAGGATAATAGCAAGTTGGTGTACACATAAATTCGATTTAAACTAACCAGTAGACCATATTGCTGACTGAAGTCGGTAACTAACCAGTAGACCATATTGCTGACTGAAGTCGGTAACTAACCAGTAGGCCATATTGCTGACTGAAGTCGGTAACCAGTGACCATATTGCTGACTGAAGTCGGTAACCAGTAGAGCGTATTGCTGACTGAAGTCGGTAACAAGTAGACCATATTGCTGACTGAAGTCGGTAACCAGTAGACCATATTGCTGACTGAAGTCGGTAACAGTAGACCATATTGCTGACTGAAGTCGGTAACCAGTAGACCATATTGCTGACTGAAGTCGGTAACCAGTAGACCATATTGCTGACTGAAGTCGGTAACCAGTAGACCATATTGCTGACTGAATTCGGTAACTAACCAGTAGACCATATTGCTGACTGAAGTCGGTAACTAACCAGTAGGCCATATTGCTGACTGAAGTCGGTAACTAACCAGTAAACCATATTGCTGACTGAAGTCGGTAACCAGTAGACCATATTGCTGACTGAAGTCGGTAACCAGTAGACCATATTGCTGACTGAAGTCGGTAACCAGTAGACCATATTGCTGACTGAAGTCGGTAACCAGTAGACCGTATTGCTGACTGAAGTCGGTAACCAGTAGACCATATTGCTGACTGAAGTCGGTAACCAGTAGACCACGTAGACCATATTGCTGACTGAAGTCGGTAACCAGTAGACCATATTGCTGACTGAAGTCGGTAACCAGTAGACCGTATTGCTGACTGAAGTCGGTAACCAGTAGACCATAACCTACCAAAACGATCTAGCATTGTTGCCGTCAGCATCGTTTCAGGAATACCCGGTGCTGCTGACTGGCGTTCACTGTTCACGAAAATACTTTTATCATATAATATGGCGTCTGGGAGTGTGATAAAGCTATTTGTCGTGATACACGAGTGTATTACGGATGCAAATGACGACCGAATCACTGCGCTTGTGTGCAGCAAAACATTTACTCCCAATTGTTTGCATGGTATATCATACGATATATTGAGACACCTTAATTAGTTATCATTATTTGAAATCTTTCTTTATACAATGCATGTTAGTAACGTTAAATTTGGTTTAAGGTTTCGCATTATTTGTAGGGCTGATTCATTACAACCGCGTAAGGTAGCTGACAAAACGACGTTGTGATTTGTCTTGTTTTGTTATGTGATGAACAGAATCTTACATTCGTGACTGTGTCTTATTGACTTTAATAAACATGTTGGATAAAAAGATAGCTCGGCAGAGCCTCGTATCCTATCATTTTATCCAAATCGTTTATTAAAATCAATAATACACAATCCCTCATGTAATTAAGATCCTCTATATATTGTAACTATTTCTTTAAAATAGTTAACTTTAATTCAACCCTACTGTGAAAGATATTATTACACACCAATACACACCAAATATCCTGACCGAAAGTCCAAAGCTAGTCGTTTTAATTTGTACGTTTCGTGATGAGGGGTAGTGAAGTTCAAGTACATGCAAACATGTATTGTCACTAACACATAGCCTTTACACGAATCAAATGGACAAATGTGCTAAACATTTCGTTTTGATAAGGCGTATTTTTATTTACGCTTTCTTGTCAATTTGGCGACTGAATATAGGATAATAGCAAGTTGGTGTACACATAAATTCGATTTAAACTAACCAGTAGACCATATTGCTGACTGAAGTCGGTAACTAACCAGTAGACCATATTGCTGACTGAAGTCGGTAACTAACCAGTAGGCCATATTGCTGACTGAAGTCGGTAACCAGTGACCATATTGCTGACTGAAGTCGGTAACCAGTAGAGCGTATTGCTGACTGAAGTCGGTAACAAGTAGACCATATTGCTGACTGAAGTCGGTAACCAGTAGACCATATTGCTGACTGAAGTCGGTAACAGTAGACCATATTGCTGACTGAAGTCGGTAACCAGTAGACCATATTGCTGACTGAAGTCGGTAACCAGTAGACCATATTGCTGACTGAAGTCGGTAACCAGTAGACCATATTGCTGACTGAATTCGGTAACTAGCCAGTAGACCATATTGCTGACTGAAGTCGGTAACTAACCAGTAGGCCATATTGCTGACTGAAGTCGGTAACTAACCAGTAAACCATATTGCTGACTGAAGTCGGTAACCAGTAGACCATATTGCTGACTGAAGTCGGTAACCAGTAGACCATATTGCTGACTGAAGTCGGTAACCAGTAGACCATATTGCTGACTGAAGTCGGTAACCAGTAGACCGTATTGCTGACTGAAGTCGGTAACCAGTAGACCATATTGCTGACTGAAGTCGGTAACCAGTAGACCACGTAGACCATATTGCTGACTGAAGTCGGTAACCAGTAGACCATATTGCTGACTGAAGTCGGTAACCAGTAGACCGTATTGCTGACTGAAGTCGGTAACCAGTAGACCATACTGCTGACTGAAGTCGGTAACCAGTAGACCATATTGCTGACTGAAGTCGGTAACCAGTAGACCATATTGCTTACTGAAGTCGGTAACCCTGTCGTCACCACACTCTATGCTGTGTAATGTGGGACTAAAAGGCAGATTTGCTTTTACTCGATCTTTAGTTTGGATTGTGCTGCTGATTCGTTCAGAGAGGCGCTATGTATTGTACATATTGACGGACATTTTGTACATCGTTCAGAGGCGCTATGTATTGTACATTATTGGCGGACATTTTGTACATCGTTCAGAGGCGCTATGTATTGTACTTATTGGCGGACATTTTGTACATCGTTCAGAGCCGCTATGTATTGTACATATTGGCGGACATTTTGTACATCGTTCAGAGGCGCTATGTATTGTACATATTGGCGGACATTTTGTACATCGTTCAGAGGCGCTATGTATTGTACATATTGGCGGACATTTTGTACATCGTTCAGAGGCGCTATGTATTGTACATATTGGCGGACATTTTGTACATCGTTCAGAGGCGCTATGTATTGTACATATTGGCGGACATTTTGTACATCGTTCAGAGCCGCTATGTATTGTACATATTGGCGGACATTTTGTACATCGTTCAGAGGCGCTATGTATTGTTCATATTGGCGGACATTTTGTACATCGTTCAGAGGCGCTATGTATTGTTCATATTGGCGGACATTTTTAATAAGCGAGCACATCATTTCATAGTTTGGGGAGTATACCGAGTATCTCTTGAATGAAGGAATGAAAGACACTTTACGGAGGTTTTAATATAAATAAAGTGGATCTTTCGAAAGCAACGAACACAAACAAGAGCAGAAAGTATCTGATATTACCGAGCCTGTTTATGAGAGGTAATTTATAAGATGCAACACCTCTCACGCTCGCTAACACCGGTATCTTAAGCGGTATCGTAGCCATAGTTAGTGATCCCAAATGATCTCGATGACCCCAATGGATCAGTAAGTAATAACAGTACTGTTTCTTAGAGTGGGGACACGTTTTACGGCCCTCACACAACATTAAACGAATCCTTC
This sequence comes from Cyrtodaria siliqua, assembly GCA_037043455.1. Classification (NCBI taxonomy): domain Eukaryota; kingdom Metazoa; phylum Mollusca; class Bivalvia; order Adapedonta; family Hiatellidae; genus Cyrtodaria; species Cyrtodaria siliqua. Next base: position 1,646 of record JAWPHD010006714.1, on the reverse strand, counting down.
CCTCATATGAACCCGATAGATAGAGGATCTTCAAGAACTGAATTGAATTGGAGTTTATAGTTGCACCAACAGCTAAAGAAATATAAAAAAGATCGGACAGAGAAATTCAAGGAGGACAGTCAACCACAAAACACAGAAACAAACACGCAAACAGCCAAACAAGAAGGCAAAAGTAATATTAAATGGGTCACTTTCTTTTCAGCTTCCACTGGTCGGGGAAGACGCCAGGTGCCCCTTCCGGCAATGTTCTTGCAAGGTCGGGCACGGGTAGAACCATCGACGTTCCACAAGCCAGCTGGATAGCTTCCTCAAATAAGTATTCCTAAGCCCTGAGGGATCGAGCCAACAGCGGTTAGGGCCAAGTGCTTTCAAGTCAGAGACTCTCACCACTCGGCCACGGACGCCCCGGATCTTCAAGAGTGCCTGTATAATATACAATTGATGTAAAGTTTTATGATGCGAATTCTTGGAGTCTGTCTGCTAAACTTTTACCTCGTGCCAATTTATTGTTGGTTCTAACACGACCTCCGCAGTCTTTCATATACACATGCGTAGCTTCCTTTTTTTCTGAGAAATCTAAAAAATAAAAATGCCAAAAATGCAATAAATATCGGAGGCCTAGGTGGGTGATCTGTATACTATTACTTTAAATATTTTCAGCTTTCTTTTTAGTTATAAGATATATAATTTACGGTAAAAAGTAAGGATATTGATGCTCTGATAGACATATTCACCGGTACGAAATATACGCCAAAACGCACCTCCGACAGTCTAGTTGAAAATATATGGAGGAGCATGCCTCACACACACACACACCCGAACTCGTAAGCAATGACTAAAATTGTTTGTCACGTGACTACTAATGTATTGAAACGCATAACTTTGCATATGGGGCGCCCAATGGAACAGCCTGTAAACATAGGAGCCTGATTGCCCCCCCCCCCCCCTCACCCCCCCCCCCCCCCCCCCCCCCCCACCCCCCTCACACACACACACACACACACACACCCGAACTCGTAAGCAATGACTTAAATTGTTTATTACGTGACTACTAATGTATTGAAACGCAGAACTTTGCATATGCGGCGCCCAATGGAACAGCCTGTAAACATAGGAGCCTGATTGACTTGACCTCCGAGATAATATATAGTGCCCTACTCAAGAGCGTAAACAATGGGGTTATTGTTGTGTTAGAATCGAAATAATAAATACGTACCTGTATTTTTATTTGTGAATAAAATAGAGTTAGTCGTTCGGATGCGAGTAATTAAATCACGAGTAAAACACAGGTACATATTTATTATTTCTTAATTATGTATTGTCTTATATACTGGATTGAGTCACTTTAACTAGTCAGTACATTGAGAAACCTCCGAATTGCGTTACAGCTATAAAACAAAGTAGATATACAAGTCGAACAGGAAATGTAGCATTTAAGTACGACAGTCAACCAAAAACACACACAGACAAGGACCACAGTCAACCAAAAAACACGCACAGACAAGGACCACAGTCAACCAAAAACACGCACAGACAAGGACCACAGTCAACCAAAAACACGCACAAGACAAGGACCACAGTCAACCAAAAACACGCACAGACAAGGACCACAGTCAACCAAAAACACGCACAGACAAGGACCCGGT